>BOPP01000092.1:3867565-3897799 GCA_017312745.1 Gryllus bimaculatus
ATATATATATATATACATTTTTAAGAGAAATATATATATAAACGCATTTTGGGTTTTTGTTCGTTCGATTTCTCAACAAGGTAACTTAGTTGGTACAATTCTTAGTCGGTTCTCTTGAGAATATTTTGGAAGAGTTGTAGAAAAACATGTCTTTGATGATTTTGGTATAGTATTGTGTGAGCATCAAAATGTCATAGAAGAGTGTAAAATATGTTTTGAAGGGAGACAAATGAGTTACGATGTGCTGTACAAACAAGTACTCATAAGATGAGTTAAATTGAAATATTTCATTAATTATTATTAATAAGTGATAATGAAGATATTAATCCATCGATACCAAAGGACCACTCGCACAAATAAGTCTGTATTCCTCTCTACATAATGTAAAGTTATTTGTTATGATATCATCAAAAATAATTTCTAAACAATTAAAAATACAATGTGATCATTTCAGCAATTATGTATGCGCAATTTAAATGAAAACAACGATAGTTGATTCCGTTTTCGTGAAATTTCAGCATTTTCAGTACAACTCGAAAGAAAAGCACACGGTTACACCGAGGGGAAGGAACACTACAATACCGATTCCATAGGAACTCGATTCCGGAATCGAATTGATTGACTCGGAAATATCTTAATCATTCGCTTATCCACCATTAAGTTACTACACACACGCAGTTTCGTAGCCGACTGTTCTCATAACTGTTGTGATCGATTTTCACATGAGGATTGCTTTGCCCGCTTGACTGTACATGACTGGCCAAGAAGAGTCAAAAAACAGCGTACCCATTGATTTCACGTTATTTTGGGTAATAGTGTGCATGAAAAATTGCCTTTGGCCTTACAACAGTACTTGATCATCTCCGCTGCGACCGTCGTCGTTAGGTTGCGACTGGGAACAAAAAGAAGTTCAGCGGAAAGTGAGCTTGCTGCGATACAGTGTGCGCATATTTACGTAGCACAGGAATATTTTTATGGGTCGAGTGCTTTACCAGGAATATCAATTGTTCCAGAAATAATTTCTAGTCAGTTTGTAATAACTGGCACTTTCGCTCCCAATTACTAGTTGCTGTAATATATTACCTGTCTTATTTGTGCTGTATAAATACTAAATCTGATGCAAATTTTAATATGAATTATTATCAGTACATTACTATAAGCTCTCATTCAATTTGAGAACAAAATTGGATGCGAGTAGATGCTGTGGAGGATGCATTCATATTTTTTCCAAATTTTATATTATTAGTTAATTTTTCCGAAGAGTAAACTAAAATATTGTTTCTTCAGTGAATATTTGTTGGTATGTGATTTCTGGAAAAGGATATGGGATCTGAATTGAAAAATAATATTCAATTCAGAGGTGGTCGCAGCAGATATTTCGTGATACTTTATGTTTTGAATTAAAAAATAATCAAACCGCAACAATTGAAAGTTTTACGATTTTTAGAAGTCTACTTTCGGGAACACTTTGTCCATCTTCAGTAATTCTATAACAATGGAAAAGGAAATGTATAAAACATTAAAGCAAGGAAGGACAAAATAAATACACGAAATAAATTTGTACAAAAAATTAATAAGAAAAAATATTTTATAAAATCACTTACTATCCGAGCAACGTGTATCACACTACAAAATATCTAGCTAGTGTCCATCTGTTGGGTGTTGGATAGAAGTTCGCTTGGTTCTCATGACTAATTCGGCTTGGTACCAACGGGGACACGAATTCGACGAGTGACGTGGTTTAATGCTGGATTGTTACTGCCGCCACGAGACACTTCTTTGAGTCCGCCCCTGGCCGGAGAGCTAGGAAATGGCCGAAGAGGTTCCGATTGTCGCCGGTGCTTGGTATGGAGGGGAGAGAGTGCGAGAGAAAAGAGGAATGCGTCTTAAGACGATTCTCCAATGTCCGTCGCGTTGTACGTCAGCTCACCATCCAGCACGCTCGAAAGGCCATTGTGTGGGAGCCAGTGGCTACCCGAGAGCGTACGATGTTGCATGCAGGTGCGTTAGCGTACATGATAACGATCGTTGCACGGTGGGCAGCCGAGTCGGCTTGACGAGGAGGGGAGGCAGTGCCAGAGAGAGAAGGGCAATACCTCCACTGTTGTTCCTACACGACAGTCATGGCCGTCAGCTCACAATCTATCGAGCTAGAAACGCTATTTGTACAGGTGTTGGTTGGCAAGAGGTTCTTTAGAAACCCTTCAAATGAGAAAATTGTTAATTTTAATGCCCGTTTCCGCTAAGACTTCAAATTTAGTGTCGGATCAGTTTTGTATAGAAACAATAAAAGTACGGTTTTGAATCATTGACTGCAAGCTCGAAAGAACGCTACCGTTTAAGGTTACAGATGCGGTGCTCAGTTTATCTGCGACTGTCCTAGTCGAAGGGACAACGCCAGACCGACAAAAGTGTCTCAGGGCATCAATAACTGTCATTGCAGTGTTTTTGACCGGAGGTCCTAGGGATCCAGTCCCGACGGTGGCAGAACTTTCGACACAAGCTACAGAGATCGAATTCAGCCGCTTTCGGGGAGAAGTCTAGCGCACAGCTGCCACGATCGGTAGTTTTCGTGATCGTTATTTTTGCGTTCTTTCCCACTTCTTCCTTGTTCTATCCTCAACCCGTATTACACACTCTCTCTCTCTCTCTCTCTCTCTCTCTCTCTCTCTCTCTCTCTCTCTTTAATGCACTACACTAACGTGCATGTCGGGGCACCTTTCAGGAGCTTACCGCTGGTCTCGGCTGGTGCCACGTTGGTGGGAAATGTCTGTTTGGGGAAAACCACGCGAGCCGACGGGGACGTTCGTGCCCGATCTCGCCATCCAGTGGGGGAAAATCATCGCCACCTCACGCGATAAAAAACATGCACTAGATTTACGAGACTAATGACGGTAGCAGTAGACGCGCCTGGAATCACTAATCAGTCAATCAAGGACAAAGCCGGGTGGGAATGCTAGTACAGTACGACTAGTATAGTCCTGCGTCGCGTCCTGCGTCGCGCCCTGCATCGCGCCCTGCGTCGCGCCCTGCGTCGCGTCCTGCGTCGCGTCCTGCGTCGCGTCCTGCGTCGCGTCCTGCGTCGCGCCCTGCGTCGCGCCCTGCGTCGCGCCCTGCGTCGCGCCCTGCGTCGCGCCCTGCGTCGCGCCCTGGGCCGCCCCGGAGCGCAGGGTCTGTTGGCAGTTGCCCCCGCGGCAGTCTTCCTCTCGGGTGCGTTGCACCCGCGGCCACCGGGGAACCGGCTCCGGGCGTCGATTGCGAACGCTCGGCCGCGCGGCCCGGGAGCTGCGGTGGGCACTTCGCGAAGTTGTTGGTCAGTTTTATTGGTCGCGTTTGTGTGTGATTTTTTGTATAGATTCTGTTTGCTCTGTTAGGAATTCATTCTGAATGTTTTAGTGTTGTTCAACTTATCAAGTAAAAAATGTGAGAATGTACCGTATAGCACTATACATTGTTTTAGCAACACAATTTTTTTGGACGTCGTGCGTCTTGCTAAACTTGATAGTCGATGTTGTAGAGGTACATTTACTTTTGTGTGTTTTGATCTCTGGCCATGCAGTTTTTGTAAATAAAAATGTAACCTACACTGAGAATGACCACGGAGTTGTCCAGATTCATTGATAAGTGAAGCCTCGTCGTACACGTCGTGCTAAGGAACGCGTTTCGCTGTCATGTGTTCTTCTTAGATCGAAAGGTTTTTTAGAACTATTTCTTGTAGAATAAAAGTTGGGTGGAAAAACAATGTGTGAACCACTGGTTGCGAGATGCATGAGAACGCTGCGGACTTGCTGTTGTAGTGCCATTGACACTGAGAAAAAGTTCTTTACACGAGTTGGACTTTTCATCCAAATGTGCTGCGTTTTGTGGAATCGAAATTGTGGACTGGCTTTAGCTTAAAGTAGACAGTAACGTCCTAGCCTGTAGTAATAAGAACGTGATTTTACTTGTATGGCGACGCCATATTTCCTTTAAAAAGCTGTGTAATCATTCTTGTAAATAATGCACAATTTGGCGTGATGCTTTGAACATTTTGATGGGCGATTTCGATTAAGAAGGGAATAACGTATTTCTTTTAATCGTACTACAGTCAACCCTTGTCATATATTCGCACCAGGCAGGCGTGCAAGCCAGGCCAATCGGCACGAATCTGTTCCACGAGCGCCCGCTGGCCGGCGGCGGTGGAGACGGCGACGGCGACGGACGGCGGCGTTGGCTGCGCCCGGGCAGCGGGGCCGATGCGTAAGGTCAGGACCCGGCGCCGTATCTCTCTCGCCGCTCCTCTTCGACCGCCCTCCCAACCCCAACCCCGGCCCCCGCCCGCCCCGCGGCTCCTCGCCTCGCCCGCGGCGGGCAATTGCCCCGATGATACTTTCTGTTCGTCGCCTTCGTTTTGGTTCCCGCCGCCGCCGCCGCCGCCCGAGGCTGTGGCCTGGACGGCGGCGGTGGCGGGGCGGACTCGTTGCAGGACGCTGCGGGCGCCGCCGCCGCCGCCGTCGCCGCCGCCGCCGCCCTCGCCGCTCCGCAGACGCTCCAATCAGCGCCGGGCGCTTCGCCCGCCGTTTCGCTGCGCGGCGTTTACGCGACGCGAGATTGCCGGCGGGCGAGGACGCGAGTGGCGCACGATGTTGGTTTTAAGAGAGCTAACGGCGCGCTTCGAACACCACCCGCGTGCTGCGCGAGGTGACGCTTTCCAAACTTACGAAGTACGAAAGTTACGAAAACGTTTGTGATGGGTGTAGTGATCATTTTATGCACAGCATGGGAAAAGGAGATCAGAGGTGATGGTTCTTCGTGCTACTGACAATTGTGTGTGAACGAGATATTCCGTCGACTGTGGCTTTGACATGTTTTTTTCCCCTATAAGATTTTTGCTCTTGATTGTAGACAAGGTGTTGTGTTCACAAAGAATGTATCCGGAAATAAAATTGTTTCATCGTTGGACTTTTCATTCGCTTTTTATCACTCTATTTCGCTGTTCACATGGATTAGTGTTGATTAATTTATGAGTTTTTCTTACGTGCAGTGTAAATTAATGTACCAGAGTGTGTGAGCTTTTTGTGTCTATGTACATAATTTGGTACTTGTATTCAAGGTATTTATGTCAAATACTGTTTTGGGTATTTAACAAATACTTTAGAAGTTACAAATATTCCAGATGGAAATAAGAATACAAATTCAAAATTTGCTTTAGAGGCGGAAATAAATTGGACGAAAATCTTGCCGAACCACACGTTTCCCCTCTTGGAAAATGACTTTTTTTGTTGCGTTCAATAATCGCCGAAGTATTTCCAGTTTATGTACAGCCATTCGTTTTATACGCCTCTTATATCTCTTGCTACTTGGAAGAGAAGCCAACTTGCTTTAAAGTTTGTGATCTCTGTAAGTGGCAAGATCACGCCCATGCACTCGCACAGTGACTTCATTCCTAACGCCTGGCCACGCGCGCATTAGTGTTTACACTTGGAATCCTCCAGCGAGTTTTCGAAATTAAAGAAGGAATGCGATATAAAAATGCTGTGTCACGATGCAAATACGTTATGCTGGCTTGGCTGTGGAAAGGACCTGAAGGTGCTACGTGCAGTTTGTGCCGGAAAGACCTTTCGAGGATTTGCGAACTTGGATTATACGTTTTCGTTTTGTGGAAGAGGCCCCAGATTGATTTACTGCTTGTTTAGTTACAAATTGCGCGCCCGTCAAATTTTTCGAACACGTAGATTTTGTTTTACGGGGTTGTACAATCTACCTGGTTGTAAACCAGGAAACACGAGTTTTGTCTTGTTAATTTCCGCCGCCTCGTGTAGTATGTCTATTGAAACTTTTTCTGACGAGGGGATTTAAGTGCTGAATACATCTTTATAGCAACACACAAGTTGAGCTGAGAGCGCGCGCGCCGGCGCGTTTTCTCGCAGCCTTATATAAAGTTTTCCTTCCCGAGCTGCAGGTGGGAGGTGGGACCGCTTCTGTGATGTAAAATACCGCCGCCAGGTGGAAACTGCCATTAACGAATTAGTAGTGTCTGTCGTTCCCGGAATGTTTCACGCGTCAAAAAATTATAGTAGGAGTTTCCATGTAAAGCTGGCTAATGACCGACGGGAAACGCGAAATTACGGAGACGTTTTACAATTCGAAGAATCTTGCGGTTGATTCGCGAGAATGAAGTGAAGTGGAGGCAGTGCTTTCGGCCGGGATGTGGTTTGGGTACGTAATGAAGTATTGCACCTGCGTTTCACGTCGGTCTTAACGCAAATTGTGTGTTCACCCACTGTCGATCGTGTTGTAGTCGTAACATGCGCACTGAAATTTATTCAACAGTTGTTGAACTGAGCAAGCTTGCTTAAATAATTACCATAGGATTGTGAATTGGCTCTGGCTTTCTCTACGTACATAATAGTCATGTACAGTCGTTACCAGTGCATCTTTGGCACTCAAGCCGCTTTTAGATTGTTGCAACTTGGCAACAGTCTGTTTCCTTCGGACTGAATACACTTTTCCCCATAGTACGTCCCACAGTTTTTAACTGTTTTTTGAAGTTAAAGAAAATAACTAAGAAAGACGTTATCCATTTTTGAATTTTAAGCTTATTTCTACTCTCGGTACATCGCCATTTGTTGTATGCATTATGATTTGTAGTGCGACGACAAATGGGTATGTATTCTCCAGCGAAAAAAAAAACAAACCAAGTCAATGAAACCGTTGAGCTAATGAGCGCTGTAGTGCGATGGAAGTTCATAAAAGTAATGTGGAACACCCGAGCCAGTAACCCCACCCTCCCGCCAGACAAGTGCGTCACCGCCCTTCCAAACGCCTCGCGCGCAGCGCTACCGGATTTGCTATCGAACCGGAAGTCCGGTGCTCGGATGAACGTGACGGCGTCTCGTCGGCCGTGCGGGTTTACGCGGAACTTGTGCTTAACGCCCGGCCCTTTCCGCCCTGCTTCTCCTCCTCCTCCTCGTCCTTTCCTGCCTCTCTCGGCGGCGGCGCGGCGCGGCAGTCCCGCGAAATCACCCAAAGTCGCTCGCCTCGCCGTGGCTGCCGTCGCGGATCTTCCCCCGCCCCTCGCCCTGCCCCTCCTCCGGTTCGAAACCCACGCGGCTCCCTCCTCCCGCCGCCGCCGCCGCCGCCTCCCGGCCCCGCGTTTTCGCGCCACCGCGGCCAAGGACGCGGGTCGCGGCCACTGCCGCCTCCGTCGCCATCGTCGCCATCGTCGACGTCTTCTCGTAACCGCGCCGTTTTGCGCCTCGTTACTTCCGATAACGAGGCGTGGGCACCGGCAGTGCATGCGGGGATCCGCGGTGTATCCTGTTCGAAACGCAATCGAACGCTTTCCGTTGCACGGGGCGGCCAGAAGCACATTGGTTCTGGACTGACAAGTTTTCGGTTGGGAATTGATTAAAGAAGTTCCTGTTTATTTTCTTGGCGTGAGAAACGAGTCATTACTGATGAAGTGAAGAAAGTTTAAACAAACACCTTTCAAATTTGACATGTTTAATAATAATAATAATAATAATAATAATAATAATAATAATAATAATAATAATAATAATAATATTAATGATGATGATGAATAAATCATTTGCAATCCTTCAGTATTTTGATCACACTTTTCAGTAGACGTCTACCAAATGCCAAATTTTAAGGTTTCACATAACACAACATTTTACCACCTCCAGTGTGGTCGCTGCAAAGTAAAGTTGAGCAACTAAATAAAGATGTTACTAAATTAATAGCGCTGTAAAGTGAAAATGTCATCCGCCCAGTTTAATTCAAAAGTGTCTTTTCAGTAGAGGTATATCACTCGCTCCGTACCTATTGTTAATAAAACAAAAGTTGTTAATGCAGCTATTAACTTGGCGTGGTGTTGACCGTGAGTATCTATAATACAATACCCCTTTTCATTTATTAAATGATTAATAAAGCAGCACATATCGGAGTTAAAAGTACTTTATCCTTTGCACTAAAACGTTCAACTTGCGCAAAAGTGGTCCGTAAATGATGCATAAAATATCAATTTAAAAAGACATCGTATTATTATTATTATTATTATTATTATTATTATTATTATTATTATTATTATTATTATTATTATAATTATTGTCATTACATAGACTCACAAGAATGATGTAAACGGTATGAAATAATTCTTGAAGCACCTCATTGGAATAAAGTATTCATAATTTAATCGTATTACAGATATTTTAATCTTTGTGAGATTACGTTGCACTAAGTAGGTGAGTGAGCTTTGGAAAACTTGCCTTAACAAAACATTTTATCTTACGGTGTATAGTTGTTTTGGATGTATCTATTCGTTTCATCTTCCACATTCCTCACGGTAGATCAGAATAAAATTACTTTAAAACTACTACTACTGCTACTACTATTAAAGAGAAGGTAGAGTAGGTTTGCAAATTATTTGACGACGCAATCAGTAAGAATTTGAATGCGAAAACTGAGAAACAGTCATTAATTAACTCGTGTAACCTAATTTCAGAATTGTTTAAAAAGATAATTTGTTCGTACTATTCACTAAACATATTTTAAGATAATTTTTAATAATGCAAAGATTAGTTCAGTTGTGTAAAGGGCTTTGCTCTTTGTTCATGCTCAGGGCCCTTGAAGAAGTTTCTGCGGCAGTAGGGGGGGGGGGGTTGTCCTTTGCGTATTACGAGTGAGAAGTCCAAAGGTGTGGGGGGGGAGGGGAAGCTAGCCTAGGCTTCTATCTCGCCTGTCGTGGTGGAGCCCCGTGTAACACTGGGCGGGGGCCCGCATCGTAACCGCAAGGTCTCTCGAGAAACGCGATGCCCGCCGGTCTGAGCGCAGCGCAGCGGCGTGCAGACTCCCCGACCAACTCGCGCGGTGGCCGGACGGAATGGAGTGGTTTAGAATGTATCTAGGTAGATCAGAATAAAATTACTGTGAAAAGAGTAGGTAGAGTTGGTTTGCAAATTATTTGACGACATTCTGTTTTACTGGATTGCCAATGCAATCAATAAGAATTTCGAATGCGAAAATCCCTGGACTACTACCCTGATATCAGGGCCGTTTGAGCAACGTTGGGGGCCCCTGGGCTTACGTTGGTTTCGGGCCCCCCTGTTCTTACTATCACAGATCTCCCCCCCCCCCAATGAAGACGAGTTTTGTTAAAAAAAATTAAACATCTCATCACTAAGAGACATTCTTGCATCAACCAGCAACATTCCGTATTATAAATATTATCCAATTATGCGCCACACGTCACTCCGTTATGACACTTCTTTGGGTATAGTTTAATCACATCACACTTTTTGTAAGTTCTTTTTTTAATTTTTGAAAAATGTATAAAATATTTATTTCAGGAACTATCAGAGGCCCTTGAACTTTAGGAACCCTAGGCCCGGGCTCGTACGTTGACACGCACGGCATTACACGCCTGCATGAAATGCCAGGTAGTAACGATCGAAGTTTTTCAGAATGTTAAGTTTTTGTAACACAATAATGGGCTCAACATCTGATAGACACTATCCTAAGTCTGTGACATCTACCTGCAATAATTATCTTTATTAAGTAACCTGTCGAAATTTGATAAAAAATAAGTTTCTGCTTTTCCAAGAGTGTTTTAAAAGCGTTTTTCGATGATCAATTGTCTCATCTCAGAAGGCTATAGTCTCCTGCTTAGTGTCAGTGAGCATAGCGAGGCGATCAGAGTTTTACGGATTAAAGAAGGAAGACCAATTACCAGAAGTTATTTGATGCTATGTAATGTTTATGTATTCCGTATTAAGATGTGCATACCTATTGCATATTCATGGAGAATTGCGAATTCTGCATTATTTGCTTTGACAATAATAACAAAACAATAGTACCAAAAGTAAATTGAAATATGAACTATACACCGAATTGTTTAACAAAAGGACGATTCTTCTAACACGAGAACTAAAGAGAGTTCTTCAAGAGAAAAATCTTGAATGGATTGGGAATTTTCCTCGCTCTTTCCTGCCACATGTAACTCATCTACTTCTTCAAACTATGTGCTCGCCATGCCGCTTCTTTTGCGGAAAATTGTACATTGTAATAATCGCTTTACAGTTTCGAAACTGATTTTTCTCTGGGGAAGTACATGTTGTACTCTGTAACGCATTTTCAAGAAAAAAAACTCAGCACTTTGGCAACAGAAACGATGTACTACGTGAAAAACCTGGCAAGAAACAAATATTACCTGTCGCGTGCGGTAACTTCTTTGTCAGAAACGATAAACATTAGCTCCTTACATACTAAACCAACATTCTGGATCAGGACTGATGGTAGACATTCGTGTAAAGTGTGGTAAAGACGTCCCCCGATGCGGTACGGAGGCCACAGTCGTTAGCTGGTGACCTCTGGGATTCCCACTCGTACTGAAAGAAGAGGTGCTGTAAGGAGGCGATGGCGACGCTCCGGGAGGGGGATACAGAAGCGCCAATATGAAGTGCGAGATGCAACAGTCAGCGTTGCATCACAGTTGGCCGAAACCTCGCATCTTGCACAGAACACATGCCGAGAGTTCATTGACGCCGGTAACGAAGCGTAGCTGTCTAAGGGATGTTTCTAGGCCTGTCATACCTTGGAGGTGGCAGACACCTACCGGAAAGCGCATGGAAAAAGCGGAAGTTACAAACGGAACAGAAAAATACTCTTGAGGAATAAAAAAACATATTTTTAACATTTTAAAAGTGCCGAAAGACTTGGGGGTGCAAGACACAACTCACATCCATTGAGCCTATGCTACTGCTATAGAATTTTCTTGCAACACTTTACCTGGTTAGCTACGAACATCACTCGTACCCGTTGCGTCCTCTTGTTTGTTTTATATGTCATAGCGCTAGAATTTCCGCTGTATTGCTGTTCACTTGCCATTGAGGGCATAGTTGGAGGGTCTGGGATTTCCACAAGAGGCCTCCTCCGCGGCCTTAGTCAAGCTGTGCCGATTCGTCACGCTTTGTTGTGGTTTTGCATATTTACCACAGATATCTTCAGGAGCCGTGTTTGCCTTATCTCTCTGCCCTAAGAAACTGAATCACGCATTACGCACCGCTCTTTCCTTCGTCATGTGCTGTCCTTAATTCTTTCACGGCGCAAAGGTCGCTGTCGTGAATGTTCTTATAGATTCAGTTTTTAAAAATTTTGAGCCTCTTTTAGTGCTAAGCTAGGGTATTCACTTTCCTATTGGACATAGTATCGTAGTTAATGTAATTATTTAGAATTTATGTAGGGGGTAAAACATATTCATTTCTTTTCAGGTCACGCATTCTATTAATGTTGTTTACATGCACTCAGTTGTGAAGTCTATATTAACACTATCTCAAAACATCAAGGTATTTCAAATACAAAGATTCCGAATAGAAAGCATGAAAGTCACTTGAACAATTGAAAATATTAATGGAGCAAGTACCAACATTTGTTTTCGAGTCTAGAGATATGTCACAATAGCTGTGGAAACTAAATTATTTGTTAGAAAGTTTTGATGTCTTGTGATGTTACATGTTGTTGGCACATTAATGTTTTTTATACACGTCAATCTAATAATATTTTTTTGTTTTACGATTATGTCTACACATCTTTAACTCAAACACAAAGTATAGTGCAAAAGCTTCCGTTTTTCTTTTTCGCGTATTAAATATAAATGATACACGCTATGCAGTCTTTTTTGGGGTAAAATGCCAGGCGAGCATTGCAGTGAGCGATGTGAGGAAGACGGATGTGGATGACGGGCGAAAGTAAGGCTAAGGCGCGGATGGAGTTCCCGCGCAGTGGAGGCGGCATGCGGGGGCGGCGCCGGCGCCGTGCGAGGAGTGGCTGGAGGAATGGAGGGCGCGAAGGCGAGGCGCCGCCGGGGGATTCCGGGAGACGCAGCGGCTGGGGCTGACGCGAGTAACCGATAGCTCTGATCGCGCGATGCAGCGCTTTGAGCGCCCGCGTCGGGGGCGGCCTGGAAAAAGGGATCTTGTTTTACTGCGCTGTGATCCTTCGACCGACCGCTTCACTTCTTCCGTTTTTACACCCTCGCTCTCTTCCTTCTTTTGATTTCTTCCTGGTCTATTTCACTTCTTTTCCCCGTTTGGACTTTCTCGCACACTACATACAAATTAGAGTTACGTAATGTTGTAGGTGGTTTTGCGAGTGTAAAATCGAATTGTAGGTACTTGATTCTGAAAAAGTGATCAACTCTTGTCCTTATGTATATAGTAAATTACTTCTTCCAGTACGTTGTGTAGTCGAAATTATCGTTTTGGGGGGCGTTGATACCGAAAAAAGGGTTTCCAGTAAAATATGTCAATCAGTCGGTCCTTCAATCAGTGAGTGTGTCAGTCAGTTAGTCAGACAGACAGTCTTACTTGCAATCTGTCTGTTACATTCTATAGAAAATCGGTATTTGCACGCTAAAGAACGTAAATGTCAAAAGGCTAATATGGATGCGCTTTTAGTATCTTGAATTACTCATAGATCAAGTGAATACGAAAAAAAAACCAGACGTTCTTCAAATTTAGTAAGTTCCAAGGCAATAGGTACGCAGGTCGTTGCACAATTATTATTAAAAATACCGTAATACGGATGAAACACTGCACTCCTTAGGAACAACGTCAAAGCAGCAATACAACTCGACAGTTCTATGCTCCCAGTGTGTCCCCTTGCGATGCGTTCAGGCCTCCCGTGCGACCACCACCTTTCTAGCCTCTGCCACCTGTGCTCTTAAGTTTCGCGTTCGCCGAGATCTCCCGCCCCGCCTTCCACTGGAGCGATCGCTCCTGTCAACAAAGCCGCGTGGCGTGGCGTCGCGTGGCGCGGGGTCGCCCTGGGCGTGCGTAGCGCGCGCGCAGCCGGACGCAATCTGGGTCGCCTCCGGCCAGGCCTCCGCCCAGGCCTCCGCCCCTGCCTTCCGTCCGGCGCGACGGGGCAAAAGCGCGCATGCATAATGGAGTAAAAGCGCCGCGCTGGCGAAATGTATGGCGCTCGAGATAATGGAATCAAACTCGTTATGAATCGTGGCTTTTTTTGCGTTCTACCTCGCGCACGAATGTGTGTGTGTGTGTGTGTTTTGGAAGGTTACAAACGTTTCTCTCAGAGGAGGGGTTCTGGGTGAGTGTGTTTTTCATTGGCATATTTAAAGAGAAAGTCCACGTCTTTCTGATGGAAGTAGTAATTATTGAGGCGTTGAAAGTATCAAATAGCAGAAGGCTGGCTTCTTAATATAAATGTAGAAATAAAGACTGACTTCCTTGAACCACGTTTGAGGCTCCGATCTAGAGTAGTGAATCTCTGGTGGGATTGAAAAGTTATGGGGTCTCTGTCGGTCCCGTCTGTCGGTCCCGTCTGTCGGTCCCGTCTGTCGGTCCCGTCTGTCGGTCCCGTCTGTGAACACTAACTCCTAAACAATACCTAGGTTTTCTTTGCCAAAATGGATATTCCCCGGTCGATATAGCTCCGCTCGAGGAGCTTTTCTTTAAATTTCTTTTAAAATTTGAGTGAATTTCTTTTAAAATTCACTGATAATAGGTGGCGTAGGTCCTATTTCCAGGATTAACTCTAAATATTTGAAAATTCTAAAAGTTTGAAAATTTCCGGGCGTTTTTCGACAGCTACAAAATTGAAGATCTAGATTTTTCCTTCAAATATAATTTGTTCTTCGTAGTGAGTTCTTTCATAGAGGTCAAGGACATTTTTTGAAAATTTTGACTATTTAAAGTCACTTCCGCATCTTAAACGTATCACTAAACTAAATTTGTTCACCTTTATCGTGCATTTCCCGATTTTTTTATTGTTTAGAGAATACTTTTACTTCGGCGCTTTAATCATACCTTTTGGAAATCGCAATACTCTGCGTACATTCCAAAATTTGAAAATTGCATTGATTTTAACTTATTAGTTACAGCAACATTTTTGTGGTAAAGAGTCTCATTTTCAAGAGAACGAATTACCGAAACGTCGGTAATATTCTACTTGGGGTATTAGCATTTATTTATCATCAATATATTGTCATTCATATGTATGTTGCATGATAGTCTTAATGTTTGCGTATATTATTCACTGGAAAACAGTGTATCTGTTAGCTGTGCTCTGCAAACACATGACTTCTCAGAATGAGATAATGAATGCGCTTGGAATGTTTACACTGTTGGTACTATCGTTCTTATTGTTATACGTACGCCAGTAGTGAGTTTGTGCACGCTTTAGCGGGCAACAATCAACTGCAATCTCGATCTTCTGCGCATGCGCAAATGCACGAAAGTGATGCGAAACTTGAACTGTGTATGCGCGGAAGATCGATAGTGCATTCAATTGCTTTAACGTTGCACAAACTCCCGAATAATAGGGAGGTTGCGCACGCCATAGCGGGCAGCACTATCAATCTTCTGCGCTTACGCAGATGCACTTAAGTGAAGCGATACTTGAACTGCGCATGCCCAGAAGAATGATATTGGTTTAACGTTCGAGGGTGCACAAATTCCCTAGTGCCTTTATGACCCTAGTTTTGAAACGATGCCCCAGAGCCTAGTTGCAAGACTTGCGATTCGTCGGGTGCGGAACTAATGCCTAATGCTTGGCTGAAGTGTTGCCTAGCCGGCCACAACCCGCTTCCGGCTTGATAGCGCCCGCCCACGAGGAAAGGAGGCTGAAAAGGCTGGGCCTTGGGCCTTCCGCGACGAATCCGATGAAGGGGCCCTCACCCGGAACACTTCATTGTTTCCTTGCTGACTGTCGAGTTAAATGTGCGTCTTCGTAACAGCCTTGCGGTTTGTTATTTATTGTGGGTTTCATTTCTTGGTTCTCTCTACAAATTATGTTAAAGTCGAGGCGATCCACGGTCAGGAAATCCAGTGAGTCGGAAAAAAAGACTTCCTTACAAGTCCTATTTTTAGTTGTTTTTTTTTTTAACGTGCATCTCGGAATAGTCTGCGTGATGAATCCAAAGGAAAGTTGAAGATTTTGCTTATGTATGTTCATTGAAGATGTATGAGTATTACTCTTATGTGCTTCAGGGAAGTTGAGAATGATCCTGTTTATAATCCATTGGCTTTGCTAATTTTGATCATTCTTAATTTTAAGCAAATATTTCTTCACCCTTTTGTAATGATTTTTATTAATATCTCTCAGATTTATTTATTGTTTTTTCACTGATTGTTAAATAAACTCAGGTAATTCGAAGAATAGAGTAGAGAGATTACTCTTACATTTGAGAAATATGAGGAAGTCTATTGGATATGCATATTACTAATACATGAATTTTGATGTAAAAGTCTTTATCATATGCATACGAAGGTGAGGCGTTGAAACGAATTTCGAGAAATTTCGCCCTTCTTCGCCGGGTATTCTCTGCATGGCCAGGTGTGCTTGTAGGGGTAAAAGTAAGCATCCGCGAGTGAGCGGGGTTTTCGAGATTGATTTGCACGAGCTGCAAATCTATCGCCAGAGCATTGTTCTCTAATTGGATCAGGGGAAGATCAACTGACGGTGGCTACCTATTAACAACAGGCGCAACTCAGGCTCTGAGAGCTAAACATGGAGGGAGTAGCGGCGGCAGTTGTACAACCGGCGCGTCGGAGGCACGCCAATCGTGACGGGAATGGAACGCTTCAAACCCGCAGCCCGCGGATCAGCCGTGGAAACTCCGTCAAACGTAAGGCCGCCCCCAACAAGCGACATACCTCTTCACACTTGCACCGCTGAGTGCCACAGACCGCGAGAGAGTGCGGATTCTTGAGCCACACCGCTATGTGCTCCAGCAGCCACAACTGTCGGCAGGTGAAAACCGATTCTGTGAAGGCTGCCATTTAGAACAGCGTTCTGCCGGCGGTGGCGCGGACGCGCCTCTGCGCTGCTGGTGGCGCAGTTTGCCTCAGCTGCGCGGATTACGCCGCTCGTGTAACTACCTCCGTTTAATCCTATGCTTTGCCAGTAGACGCGCCGTTCGGAATCGCTGCTGAGTGGCGCCGTGCGAAGGGGCTCTACGCTGGGGTCCGCGTCCGCCCATTCAGCCGTGGCGCAGGGGCGGGCCCGCGCGTGGGCCACGCGCGCGAACCACACGCACTCCGGCGCACGGTGCGCGGGCCGCGGCCGCCGTCTCGCTCTCCGCCGCGCGAAACTCGATGAACTGCCGTGACCCCGCTCGCCGCCCGCGGCAGCCGCCACCGCCGCCACCGCCACCCGTTGTGCGAGTACTGGGAAGGCGCGGGGCCGTTGGGGCGGGGCTCCCGCGGCCGTTCGCCCGTGCTCGCACGTCACTGTTGATGATCGCCCGTGATTCCAGGCCTTTGTCGTTTCGAAACACAACCGCGGCGATTGTATCGGTGTCGGTGACGTTCGTTTAGAGACTCGAGAGAGACTGCGAGAGTGTGAGAGAGATACTGCGAGAGTGTGAGAGAGAGACTGCGAGAGTGTGAGAGAGAGACTGCGAGAGAGTGTGAGAGAGAGACTGCGAGAGAGTGTGTGAGAGTGAGAGACTGCGAGAGAGTGTGTGAGAGTGAGAGACTGCGAGAGAGTGTGTGAGAGTGAGAGACTGCGAGAGAGTGTGTGAGAGTGAGAGAGAGAGACTGCGAGAGAGTGTGTGAGAGTGAGAGAGAGACTGCGAGAGAGTGTGTGAGAGTGAGAGAGAGAGACTGCGAGAGTGTGTGTGAGAGTGAGAGAGAGACTGCGAGAGTGTGTGTGAGAGTGAGAGAGAGACTGCGAGAGTGTGTGTGAGAGACTGCGAGAGTGTGAGAGAGAGAGACTACGAGAGTGTGTGTGAGAGAGAGACTGCGAGAGAGTGTGTGAGAGTGAGAGACTGCGAGAGAGTGTGTGAGAGAGAGAGACTGCGAGAGAGAGTGTGTGTGTGTGTGTGTGTGTGTGAGAGAGAGAGAGAGAGAGAGAGAGAGAGAGAGAGAGAGAGAGAGAACAAAAAAAACTTGCGCACATCTCTGACATGGCTTATTTCTCACGCTGGTTTTCATTTATGTTATGATTTTTATGTGTTTGACAAATAGTTGGTACGAGTTATTTTAATTTTTCCTGAGGCGCTTCGTTTAACTTATTAAAGGTTTTGCGGCACGTTCTTAGTATCTATTAGTGATTTATTTTTTCGTTTATGTTTTCTCATTCTGCGTCTTTGGTTATATCTGTTGTAGCCCCTTATTTCCTTGATTGTTCTTTTGAGTTTTTATTGTGATGGTCATTTTGATGCCTTTTAGTACTTTCCTGCACTGTATTGGTTTTTCCCGTCTTTCTTTGTGGGATACTTGCTTAGTATTGTGTATCAGCGTGATCTGAGGTTTCCTTGTCTTGTGCTTTAATTAATTACATTGTCGTTCATCTTAGAAATCTACTGAGCTACTGCTGTAATGCGACGACCACAAAAATTAAACATCCTCCACCCCCACCCTGCTATATTTATCAATTCCACTGATTTATTCCTGTGTTTGGTTTTGATTTGCCAATTTTTTGTAGTAAATTATTTCAGTAACTTCAAAACATTTTTTAAATTTATTTTCTTCTTTTGAGTTCTGTATGTTGCGGTTCAATACACTACACAAACTCGACCATGTTCAACTCGACCATTAGTCTCCGTAGCCTCATCAGTAATGTCCTTAATACAGATTCGAGGTGGGCTCTTCCAACGCCTTTCCACCCGGCTTGCTTGGTAGACGGGGCGACTGCACCGAGAAGCGTCACTGCGCGAAGCGGCGCCCTGAGCTCGGTCGCGTGCGTCCGACGCGCCCTGGAGTGGTTTCTGCCCCCGAACGCGTGATGACGTTCGCGCGGAACGGTCGTGCGATTCCGAATTCGCTCTCTCTCTCTCTCTCTCTCTCTCTCTCGCGGGCGCGTGGATGCGCGGCCTTTATCTTATCGCATCTGCGATAGCCCGCGAGAGCGGCCCGTGTTTGCCGTCGGGGCTCCCGCCTTGCGTAACGCACGTGCTCTTGCGGCAGCTGCGTTTCGGCCGCGGGCGGCGCCGCGTGTGTCCGCTGTCGCGGCGGCCGGGCGGGGGAGGCGCCGCTCGTTGCAGAGAAAATACGTAATGGGGTTGGGAATCAGGACCCTATGGTATTTAAGTTTACTACTTCTTCGATGTGAATACGATCTACTTGAAGTCTCGAAACTCTCCATATTTGCATCGAGCTACTTGAAGTCTCGAAAAACACTGCCTGAAATTCTCCATATTTGCATCGGGTTAATTTTTGAAAGTGTAAATCTTAAATGTATAATCATTTTTTAATAGTGTGAATACGTGTATTTGTATGATATTGCCCGTCTGGGTGTTCCGTAACACCAGGTCTCTCATTCCTGTTAGGGATTGTTATATATACTAATAAGTTGAAGTGCTTAAGGATAGTTTGCATGATAAGCATAAATTTTCATTTTATTCCAAAAAATGTTGCTTTAAACAAACTTATGAGTTTTTGTTTAGTCGTCATAATCTCCGAAAGTACGTTTTTCTGTTTTTCTTTCTTTCTTTTTTTGTCTTTTTGCTTTTGGAAAGTGGAAGTTTGTTCGTACTTGGCTTAATACCGCTTTGCAAATGATTGAAACGATAGCAGTTTCTGAGTTTTTCTTTGACGTTCTGAATTCATCTCCTGGGAGAAGGATTATTCTTTCAGTAGAGATCTCATCGTTTTTAACGGTTATACTCATATTTCCGCTCGGAAAACGGGACTTGGGTGCTGAATTTCTGTGAAAAGCTATCCCTGCGAACGTGCGCTTCAATTTTCTAGTTGAACATGTTTAAGAGAGCCTCTACCCCTACAGATGCAACTATGAATGTGAAACATACTTCAAGATTCATGTAACTAGCGAAATGTATACGACAACATTATTTGTTAACAACACAAGTGAAGCCGGAACTTTGAATTTGCATTAAAAAAAATTAAAACACTTCATATTAAGATGCATGTAACACTCCTGGAACAAAATATTTGATATTCGTTCTGCTTTTGAAGTATATTGTGAATACATTGCATGATTGTTATTTATCGCTTTTGTGAATGTATACTACCCGAAGAATGTATACGTGTGTGCTTTTTTATTTAATTTTCGTTTATTTTTAGAGGCAGGGGTTTGGTTATATTTTGTTGCACACGTTGCAATGGATTTTCTTAATTTATTCGGACGTTTCTCCATTTTGAGAAACGAATTGTTAGGGAATGTTTTTCGTGGTATGCGAACCATGTTGCGAAGGATTATTATGTAATGACTAATTTATATGTAGTCTTAATTAAATTTTGTGGTCTCTAAATTAGATTTTGGAAGTTGTAATGGTTTACAATCCCCAATGCGTTTTCTTTGTTTAATAGTTAACGAGTATGTAGCAAATTAGTATTTCGGCGAATTACATGCAGCTTTGTGCATTTGTAAAATGTACTTAATCATATTAATGTCGAGCTACTTTGTTCTTCAATGAAGTAGTTTCATTGAAACAGCGTTTAAAGATCCCGCCCAACCCACGGCTGTTCCAAGGTCCCGAGCGACGGGCATCCGGAGGAGAAGAGCGTAACGGTTGGCGCGGCGGCGATGGTGTAACGGTTAGCGTACTGGACTGTTGTACCCAAATTGGCGGGTTCGAAGCCGTGGATTTTTAAGGGCCAAATAAATCCTTCGTACGCCTTCCTTCGGAGGGGAAGTAAAGCCGGCTGTCCCATGTTCGTAGATTTACTTGCATGTAAAAGATCCTGAAGCCTAAATGACGCCTCTGAGCTAAATTCAAATCGCATGTTTCTCGCCCAAGAAATACCTCCTTTCTCTGGTAGTTGATGAGAGGAGCGTAGCGAAATTTGCGTGGTCAGACGGAAGAGCGGGCCTGATGGCCCGAGTCTCGCCACGTAAAATAAGTCAATTTCAATTCAATTCAAAAAAGAGGGAGGGAGCGAGCGAGCGGCGCCGCGGGAGGGGGCTGGGGGCGTTCGCCGAACGCAGGTTGGTTTTTGCGTATCGCTCTTCATTACGCGCGATTTCGTATGCGGCGCGCGCACGCGGAGGGCGATCTCGCCATGCAAATTACGCCCCGCGCGACGATGGCGAGCCATATCTCCTCTTACTTATCCCGATCCGTAACGTCGAGATAATTAGTTGCAGAATTAATATAGCGGCTTCGGATTTCGTGAAGTACGGGCAGTTTAAAAGGACGTGCTCCGCATCGCGGTGGCGTAGGGCGTGTCATTCACCTCGGCTCTCCGCGTGATCTCGGCCGCCGCGCGCGCGCGGTTCACGGTAATAAAGCTCGGAACTCGTGGCCATGGCCGGAGGGAATCAAGATGTACTTTTAACGCCCCCGGTGTACGGAGAAGGCATGTGCGTCGGTGGAACACCAACGGCCCTGTCTGTATGCCAAAGCGGTGCCCCGTGCCACACTCGTAGGTTAACAGTCTACGTTCAAAACGTGATTTTCTGGATACTGTGCTGAAACTTGACTCAGTTTTTTTTAAAGATTTGAAAGTAATATTGTTTTAAATAATAATTATTAGTGTTGCGTTTGTTGTAAGAATGACGGGTGTATAAGTAAGTTAGTTTTTCAGGAACTCGAGATGCTGTGAAAGACTCGTATCTGAAAGAAGTCTTACGTTTGCGAACATTGCGAATAACAAGTATTGCGGATGTATCCACAAATCTCTATCCATATTATCTTTATTTTGCTTTTCTTCGATATCTTTACGAGTTTTGAAAATTGTAATACAACGGACATCGTTATTGGGAATTTGGTGTCTTTGCAATATACACTGCATTTGCATTCAGTATGTGAAAGAACATGCTATGTAAAACAGTTAATTTATGTCAGATTGAAAGCTATAAAGTACAAATTTGTGATTTCCAACGGCGTAAAGTACTACGAAGAAATAGGTTAGTTGAAAATAAATCCACACCTAATTTTGATAGTATTTAGGGCCAAAAATTAAGCAACGTAGAATCTGCGTCATTTGCGGTTTATTAGAAGCCGCTGGTTCCCGCTTCTGTCAGTAATTGGAATACCCTTGTTTTCTACGTAATTTAGAAAAATAATTTGTTTCACAGTTACGAAAATATCATATGCCTTTTTAATCGTAAGTTAACCGTTAAATCTGTTTATAAACATAATATCGATTTGTTTCTTCACAATACAACTAGTGTTCCTTATTGGAATCACAACTGATCTTATTAGAAATAAAATTGCTAAGGGCAATGACTGGAATAAATTCAATGTGAATTAATGTTCGCGTTGTGTTTGGCTAATCTGTCGAACACTCCGCCCCGTGCATTAGAAATAAGCGTTTCGAAGATCGCCCTTAGGCTGGCTCTAGAGCGCAACGCGCGTGAAGAGGAGTTTCGCGGCGCCCCGTCGCGTCGGCGTGTCGCTAGCGCCTGCGCGAGCCGGGGCGCGGGTGGCACTCGCGGCGTTGGCGTAGTGCGTCCGGCCGCCGAGGCGCGTCGCGGGCCGTCGCGTCGCGCCGCGTCGGTTGGCGCTCGCGCCGTCGCCAGGGCAACGCGCGCGGAGGCGTGGCTCCCGCTCTCACCGCTCGCTGCCGCGCCGCGCCGCGCCGCCGACTCCGCAACGGCGAGGCTCATCTAGACGCGAACGCGCGGGCGCCTCCGTCGAGGAGGGTTGGCATGGGATGGGAACCCGGCGGAAGCGCGGGTTTTCCTCGTACGCATTCCTGTCTCGCTCCGCGCCCACCCGCCGCCGCCGCCGCCGCCGCCGCCGCTGTCTTGTCTGGGCCCACCTCCTCCTCCTCCTGCACGCCCCCTTCCGCCGCTTTCTTCGTTGCCATTGGCGCCGCGAGCGGCGCGCTGGACGCTGTCTGCTGCCGGTGCTCGGGTTTGCGTCATTCGCTTCGCACTACCTCCGGGCCATTGCCTCTTTCCCCGTTTCGTTGCCGTGCTCACCAATTTAAATCGCCGCCGCGTAACTACTGTCACCGTCATGCAAAGACAGTGAAACACTACCGCAATCGACAAGATCTTGCCTCACGAGGCACCACTGCAGTGTTGCCAATATTGTGACTGCAATACGCCAGTTATTTTTTTTGGGGGGGGGGCGAAATGTTGCTTTAATATTAACATTTGTCAATTCCACCATTTCTTCATTTGTCTGAGTAAACGATACGGCAATCGCCATGTGTCAACTGCATTCGCGAGTAGTCTTCTCTTCCTTTCATGTCTTACAATAAAATGCGAATGTTGGAATTTACACCCCGACCCCTTTTTTTTTTCTTCCCCTTTCTTTAGAAAAGCCCTTTCATTTGTGTACCGTTTAAGTCCCGGACTCTGTAATCTCATCGCGCTTTGTCTTCTGTGGCTTTTGTCCTGGTTTTGCCCTTGTCATTCACTTGGACTTACAACACTTAAGTGACCTTTTCACCGGATTCTTGATGCCTTTAATTTCGTAAAATCTGTCACCCTGATTTCCTTTTATTTTCTCTTCAGCTATTTTTTTTTACTTGAACTTCCTTCTTTACTAGTAAAGAACGTAGTAATATAATCCTACGACGGAAATTGGCGATTTTTCGACAGGCATATTTATTGTAGGCTTCTGGTAGAGTAAAATGGATAAATATTTGGATATAGTGGATATTTTTTCTATATGAAGTAAATTACTTGCTCTAACTCGTGAAGTCTGAATCCATGTTTTGTGATAAAGAAAAATCCATTTCACTGCAAAACCTGTGTTCGTCTGTGATCAAAGCATAAATCGTTCAGACGTTCTTCCCCAAAATTGAGGGTCTTCAAACGATGTAAACAAAGTCGAAGCCCTGAGAGTCTGAAATTTTAATTTTTAGAGGTACCCTAAACGAAGCGTCATTTTCTAAATTTTCTCAAAAATGGTTCCAAATATTTTGATTAAACTTTGATCTCGGATAAGCGTAAAGGGTGCTTAAAAATGTGGCACATATCTCAGTTTCGTTGCAATCTCTGATTTTTTGTAAATTGCAAAAGTTAAAAAAATTAACGTCTTCTTGCAGCTATAATATTGAAAATGTTTTTCTTGGACGTAATCTGTTATTCAAAGAAGGTCTCGTACAATGTTTCAAAAATATGATTAGTTTTCGCTTAATTTCGTGAAGTGAAGACAACTTTAAACTTTCCTTTTTTTCCAAAACTGTTCTAAATATTTTTCTTAATTTTTTTCTTTCCACTCAGACTAAAGGGCGCGTGCATTTCCGTGCATTTTCACCCACACGCTGGGGGAAAAATTCTCTCTCTCTCTCTCCCTCTCTCTCCCTCTCCCCCCTCCCCTCTACACACACGCACACACACACACAGTGCTCTCTCAGGGGATGTGCGTTTTCGGCATTGTGCATGGAACATCATAATGAGATTTTGCCTCATTGTAATGCTTCCACCAGTTCTTTTTAAAGATTATTTCATTTCTACATTTTATGTATTTTATTTACATTGTGTGCTGAAAGGACATGCAATTTCTACCATTTTGGCGTTATTCTACCTTTTTTTTGTATAAATCTACATAAAATGGAATGATTTCAAAATTATTATTAATATTATTATATTGGCGAATCGGCTACTTCTGACCACGCTACACGATTAACTTGTGTAACTATGGGGATCCGCTCTTCTGTTGTATCCCTCGGCATCACAAAATTGTGAGACCTTGAATTGTGAATTGTGAGGTAATTGAATGATGATGCGGGGTGAAGGTAGTCACACATACGACCATGCTTACGCACGATTCGAACCTGCTACCTTCTTGGCGCAGACGACGGCTGTCGCGACCGTCTACGCCAAAAGGTCGGCTTATTATTATTATTATTATTATTATTATTATTATTATTATTATTATTTGCATCAGTTAATAATAATATTAACATGATTATAACTAGATTATAATCGAATACAATCAAATATAATCATTGTCTATTTTGTCTACGCGTCTGAAGAACGCCAGGATTATGTATTGTTTTCCACTTACGTTTTAAGCTGCCGACGCACAGAATGTTTTCCTTTCATAAACAAGTGGTATCGAAGTAACCGTTGCGCGCTGACCATGGATCGTTTTACAAGTTGGTGCTCCGGGTAGGCACTTGGAAGTGACCACTGATCTTCACAACAGTTGGTCCACGATTCGATCCCACCAGGAAAACCCTCAAAATGTTTAATAGCTGTTTTTGAAGATCGATATCGGAAAAACTTAAAATATTTCATAATTAATTGTGTTTATGTGCGAAATAATTGTGCGTTAATCGCCGGGAGTCGTCGCGGTTTCTAACAGGGGCGACAGCGTGAACAATGAAGTGATCAAGTGGCAGCACATGGCCCCGAGATAAGGCGGCAACGTGCTGAGCGCGTGGTGACATCTGACGAGTGCGTGCACGTTGAGCGCCATGTGGTGTTATGTATGCACGTAGGCAAGGAGCCTCAAATCATGGGTTATTATCAAAGATAAATATTGCTCTGTTAGCTCTGGGGATTAGTTAATAGTTGCCTTGCTTTTGAGTGAGAAACGGCAATATTTCACAAAAATGTAATCGAACAGCATTGTGTTTAAAATTTGAGGATTCATTGCATAGAGCCATGTCATCTATGTTCTGTTTTTTGATAGATTATATTTAAGCGTGAGAAAATTTATACAACTCTGTGCAACCAAATGTCCGCGCTGGGCCTTCTTGCTCTCGCGGGTACATGCGCCTGGAGATAGTGTCGGCAATAAGGCGTAGTGAGACACGAAACGAAAGGTTGCTTTTATTAATTATTTGGGTTCCCTTAATACGATACATGTGAATTCCTCAAAATCAAATGTTTGTAATTCGCAGCATATGAGTTTTTGGTGCAGGCATATGGGTTTTTGAAAGGTTTCATTAGAAAATTATCAGTAATGCTGATCAGTAAGTCTGACAGTGAGACAATGACGATGACTTGTGTGAAGGTGAAACCAATAATAGACACCAAGAAATCGAATAATCGAACCTCATGATTGTGCTGTCACGCCGCGGAAATCATTTCGTTTTAAAGATGGATTCAATATTCCAGACGGATAGAAAACCAATCCACGGTGTATCGCAAAAGCGATCTCTTGCTTAACATTCTTTCTTCACGTGACATCCTCAAGGGACCCGCTTCTAAGGAACGTCCTCGAAAACAGTGGGGCGCATGTGCCTGATGGTGACAAAGTTGACACTCAAATGTACTCGAGCCGTTAAATATGCTAATTCAAGTTATTACTATAAAATATCGATTTTCATTCATCAATACGGAGTCCCAATAATTGTCGTGCGTTCCAGTATTTTAAAAAAAATTTAAAACATTTTAAAGCATTTTGTCGGTACCTTTTCCAATGACAATAGGTAGTGAAATGAAGTACCAAAAACAAGAATGGAGAATGAAAGATTATAACAAGTGATGCAGTCGTAACACCATTTTTACTAAATTTGGTATTTGCCAAAGGTGAGTCGCTGAAATAAGCTCCAGCGCACGGGGTAAGAACATGAGTTTGACATGCCCAGCGGGGGGTGAGGGTGGGGGCGTGCAGCGCGTGGCCTGCGCGGCGCGGCGCAAGCCGTTGTGCGAATCGATGCGCGAGCACGCGAGCTGGCGAATCCGCGCGCGCGGTCGCCCGCCCGCCCACCCACCCTCCCGAGGCGCCTTATCTCGGAGCGCGCCACCCGCGTTCCCAGCGCCATCCCCGCCCCCGGCCTCGCTCGCCCTCCGCCGCGCCTCGTGTGGGCGATTCTACGCCTGCCCCCTGTCTGCGCTTCTCTACCCGATCCTCTTCTCCCCAGGGCAAGAACTGCTGTCGCTGCAGCGTTCTTAACCAGGATATTCTAGGGGTTCGAGACCCGACGGTGGTGGATTCACACAGTAGCTACCGGACCCTCTTGCAGGATTTTGGCCCCTGTCTGCTGGAAAATTCCAGCGGTCGGCTGCACTGATCCGTTGTTTCTGCGATCAACACCAGGCGAATGCCGGAGCAGTTCCTTAACTAATGAGTTACGCGATGTCTCATTCCTTTCCTTAATCCGTGTCCCTTCCTCTCCCCTTTCATGCATACACTTACTTACATGAAATTAACACACTATGGGGAGATTAATCAAGAGCTTGTGCAATAATGAAAAAAAAACATTTGTCTAATTTGTTGTTTATGTGATGTACCGTACTTAAAGCTGTGCAGTCCCTGACAGAATGCAATGTTTCAGTGTTTGTAAAATTGGCACCTCCCATCCTCAGTTGTGTACGAATATTGATGCCTAAGCTGTGAGGCGCATTTTGTATATCTATATTCTGAAAGCTTATAATCTTTTCGGCTTATCCCTTTTTTATGTGAATAATATTCACGTTTAGTTGAATGTATATAGACAGTGCTCAAAAGTCCGAATTACGATAAAAGGATAAGCTCCGAAAGAAGTCCTGTTCTCGCACAACTTACTAGGTTTCATTCTTGTACTTGTAACCTTTTGAATATTTGCAATTTCTTGTTCTTTGTCTGCTTTTCGTTGCATTCTCTTGCGACTTGAAGCAGGCCCTCGGATGGATACTTTATGTCACTATAAAATCAGTGTGGAAGATGATTAGAACTTGCAGACCTGAGTGGAGTAGTCTTGCCTTTAACGACGTCCATCCATACGTTATTTTATGGAAGACGTAGATCTGTAGATTCTACATGTTGTCCCATGTTTCTATAAGCGCTGTCCGGATCTTCATTGAAAGTTTTGCGTCCAGATGTGTCGCGATGTCCTGTATCATGGGCATTTACGCGTGGGGATGGCCGTGGTTCGCTGATGCAGCTGGGCGGTCAGGTGCTGGGGCCGCCTAACGAGAGACGTCCGGTTATCATTGTTGAGGCAACTCTTGCGAAGAGGAGCTTTCTATATCTTCTCGGGCAAAGTCAAAGCTGCTATTCGTGTGTTGAGTACCAGGATTTAAGCCGAGTCTCGTCTCCTCTTTACACATCGGAATTGTGATGAGACTATTATACATGGCGTCATCTTATAATGAACAGATAAATTCAGCAACCGAGGTGTTTGTTCGCAACTTTCTTTTTTTTTTTTTTACATACACTCGAATCTTTCAGAAAATTTCATTTTTTCTTTGTATCTCACCTTCACCTCCGCTCTTAGAAGCAAATAACGTGAGTCTTATCATACATGTACAAAGACGTGTGAAGCGCGTTCTGTCATGCAACATATTAAGATAATTATTTAGAACTTTCATTGTCATTTCGAATGCCTGTATAATGTTTGGTTTTCTCCTCTGTCATATTGTAAAAATGTATGTGAAAATTGATGATTCATTATTAACTATTTTCATAATTAAATTTATCACAGGACAATATTTAAAGTAAAATGTAATGTATTCCTATAATAAATCCGTACTTACAGATCAATTGTTTTACGAAAAAAATGGGGATAAGCTGCAAAAAACTGTTTTCTGACATTTTGATGCTCACATCTAATGACACATTTCCTTTGTTTCAGGTGAGTACTGAGAGTGAGATAGTTACCAACGTCAAATGTGACTACTGTGATCGCAGTTGGTGAGTGAAATAACAGCCACCCTTTCAGATTTCGAAACAAAAAATGTACTTCAGAGTTGTTCCGCGAGTGTTCGAAGTGTTGAGATAGAATTAGAAATAATCGCTGTGTAACATCGTCCTGTCAAGTCATGGACCCCAGAATAACGTTGCACATAGTCTTACTGACTTGCATGTTCTTGTGCCATTCGGTGTGACGAGGTTTCTGTTGACCATGATAAGTGATCTCATCTACTTACCGAGCATGCGTTAAGCTCTTTTCTTCGATGCATCCTTTGTACTGCATTCTCTATAAGAGCATTGTTCTTACGAAATAGAGTTGATATTGATTTATTTTGAATCAATCTTTGAACTTTTAGTGAAGATGGAGATGCAACAAAACAAAAATATAAAATGTAAAATAAAGGAAACCTTACAGCCAAATAATAACTATTCAAGGTCAAGTTACAAATAAATTTGCAGTAAGGTTCTGAAATGAGAAGATTTTTATTCAATATTACAGAAAAGAAAAGAATTAACAGCCGTAACACTTCTAATTATTCAGAACTCGTGAATGCAATGACAGCAAACTTCCCAAATCGTCGAGTTGCTTAATTAACTATTTTACTTAATTCTTACATAAGTGCGAAAATGAGTTGCGCTGACTATGAACTTCCCAAGAATCAAGAGGAGTCTTTGAACGCAAAAAGAACATTCATTCATGCTTCTTTTACGTTGTACTAGTCTGCAGTTACAGAATGTCAATTAAATTTAAATCCATCAGATACCCTATTTCCCGTGTAGTTTTTTTGTTATAATGACTCCCCAATCGTAGTACTCTCCTTAATTCGAATTAGGTCTCCGCAAGTGGACTCCTATATAATGGTGTCTGGTTTTGTTGCGTCGTATTCTTGCATTTCTGTTGCATCGTAACATTTCTGGAAGTTGTAAGATTTGTGCATAATTTTGCCTGACAGTGTCCGGGAATGAATGTGAATGACCTAATTATTATTGGTTTAAAAATCGAAAAACTCTTTTCAGATTACATCATGTATGTTATGCCACAACCTCTTGTTACACTGATCTTTAAATTTTAGGAAGAGTGTCATTGCATGCAATAGGAGTTGTGATAGTTGATGTTTACATTTCAAAAATGAATGTGGTCATTTCACTTCGTTCATGAACCGAATGTATTTAACTTCACTTAGCTCTTGTTGAGCTCTCCTTTTCCTAGTTGTGGTAGGAGCAGGATAGGGATTCGGGTTGTGATTGTTTCAGCAATACTATAAAAATCAAACCTCTTATTTCGTTTCTCGATGAATATACATGTCTTTTACTTGGGAGCGAAACTTTCTAGTTTTCAAATGTTGCTGACCACGTTTTGTTGGTATCTTTATTTTTCATTCAACAATGTACGGTAAAAGGGTGGGGTAGGGATCCTGAAGCTCAAGAAGACATTCACAGATAATATTTCTCGCTCATACGTCATATCAGTGGCGTCTTCTGAAAGGTTGGGTAGGGGCTGCGATATAAAATAGCAAATAGATTGCCAATAAAACACTGGTTGCCTTCTACTTACTGACACCTGATGCTCAGATGTCATTATAGTTACTTATTGGTATCCAAAATTAAAAGAAATAGCAAATATTAGAAAATATATTCTATTAGTAATGACTATATAGCAGGAACTCAAAATATTACATTTGGGCACAGGAAATGATAAAATATTGAACGAATTTATGTTGAGACATATGGGCTCTAAGGTGTCCCACTGTAGACTGCTCGTTGTTTCCCAATTATAATTCATAGAGATATTAAGCCGTATTACTTAAGCCCCAACAATTTATCCTATTATCCCCATCAAGAGGGGCTAATTTTATGTAAAATTTCGAATTTTTGGAATAGGTGTGGTGTGCCTTAAGTCATTTTTTACTACGTATACAGTCTTTATCATCAAAATGCACATTTTCAGTTTTTTTAATATGTTTGCTGCTAACGATATTGAAGATAAGGTGAAATGTTTGCTTTTCTGTATCAATAAAGCCTCGATTGACACATTATCAAAAATTCTAACTTGACAACATTGTCTAGAAGCTTGAAGAAAACTTTATACTAATGAGATGTTTACCTGCTCTATAACCAACTCTCCCTGGTAAAGATAATTTGAACTGCTTTCTCCGAGTCCCTATTCTACCGCCCCTGGAAGCCAATGAATGAAATTATTGGACCTGAAGTTTGTGATCCAGATGCGAAATTGCATCAAACACGTGATTTGTGCCCATATTCCCAGTCTATAAACAAATTGAAATTATTTAAGCAAACTTCCCGAAGGTCACTGGCCTTGCAGCAGAATAGAACATAGCGAACGGATGTGACTCTCTTATGGGAAACCACAGTGTTACAAAACTAGCTATTGTACTGCGATACAGTGGTCTCAAGCGCCCAAAGAAAGGACAATACAATTTTGCATAGAGAAAATGAGAAACACATTCTGTAAAGATTAGAAATTATAAAACCAACCTAATAACGAAGGGATGCGACTCATCACTCGCATCCATTGACGCTATGTCACTGTATCACATACAGTTCTTTACTGTGTTTAGGTGATAAATAAATGAAATGCATTTGTTAGCTGACAGTGAGTTCTGTCAGCGCGTTCTTGATTGATCTGCGCCCTCGCGTTTCCCAGCAAGTTGAGAGTGGGGCGGGGCCGGTAATAACGCGTCGGTTGGCGAGGCCCATTGGGGCGGCGCCTGGGCGCTGAGGCGGCCTCCGCCTGTCACACTCGCTACGCACGCCGCCCCCGCCGCCCCACCGCCCTCGCC
>BOPP01000092.1:3898897-3913733 GCA_017312745.1 Gryllus bimaculatus
CCCTACACACACACACCCTCGCTCGCCGTGCCGCGTGGTGCCGCTCCGTGGCGAAGAGGCGCGATAGAGGGCTGAAGAGAGGAGGAAGGGTAGGTTGCGTGCGCGGCCGCGGGGGCCGGGCGCGGGGCCAGGGGGCAGGTGCGAGATACAGGCGGCGATCGCCCCCACGCAACCTCGCACTTACGCCCCCGCGGCGCCCTCGCCCTCGACCACCCGCGATACCATCTCGGCGCTCCTTCTCCCCAGCGCTACGCCGCCTCCACGCGTAATCGAGTATGCGTGCGGGCATGTTTTCTAGTCACCGTCCGCGGGCTCGTCGGAGACCTTGTGCGTGCGTGAGTACGTGCAGATTTTGAAGTCGCTTTCGCTCCACGGCTCGTCTGAGACGGCGTTTTGGGTAATACGCCTCCTTGCATATCGGAAGGCGATAAACGAGTCGAGATAGTTCATGCCGAAATCCTTGCATTTGAATAACGTATGTCTCGTGTCGCCCTAGTTTGTTTTAAAAGTGCTAATGAATTCATATTGATTAGTTCCCATAATTCTTTTTTTTATGGTAGGTCGGGTACTATATAGTAAAAGAGGTAGAAGGAAGGACGGGTGCACGACTACACAGCGCATTGAGACGATGGCATTTGAAGTGAAACGTTAACTGCGCCAGTCAAATTGGAAACAAAATTGTGCTGCCAGAATAGAAGAAACAATTTTCGAATGAAATTGAGGAAATTTTGAATTTATTGAAACACTCTTTAGGTGCATAGATACATTTTCAACGCCGCCAACTGAGCAGATACGTCAATTATTTGCTGAAAATGAGATATGTATGCCGAATCCCTAATCATTCTTTACATATGTTTATTACCAGATAGTTAAATTCCTAGTAGTTACTTGGGAGTGGGCACACGTTTATTTACGATAATATAAATTTTACAAAATCACAAACACTTATAGATCGATATATATGGTCATTCACGCTATTGAAATAAAATATGTGAAGTAATGAGTTTAACTATGCTAAAAGATGATTAGTTCAAATAATCGTAGGCTTTTACGCTATTTTTAATAAAATTAAGTTTTAAACGGTTATCAGATCTTTCACTGGGGTCATAGTTCAGATTGAATGCCTAGGCTTTCGGCTTTTAGTTTAAGTGATAATGCGTTGTATTGTAGTTTTTACGTTTTGTTTTTCGACGTTTATCTTCTACTTCTTTGTGGTCTTGCGTTTGAGTGTCAGACGTTTCACTCTCATGGAAAAGTCTTGAATAGGCAGTGTTCAACACTTCACATTACAGTTCTACCCGTTGTTTTCACGCGCTCAGAGAAGTTTAAGCGGAGTTCGCCGCTTCGGGAGGCGGGTTTTAATTGCATGGCGCGTGGCATCCTCTGGTTGGGGTTGGCGGAGGTAGCACGTACTACTTCATTGTCGTTGAGCAGTGCAGGGTTGCATGACGAATATTCCAGCAGGTTTTGGTAATGAATACTAATTCACCCTAACAAATGCAAACTTTCACGCTGTTCATAATGCGTTGGGGGGTTATCTACTGCACAGTTTCTGTGATGTGATGGAAATCATAAACAGTTTTTTAACGATGTACCGTTGTTTTTTTTATCATCATTTCTTTTTACTACAGCACCTGTTTTGTTTTTTTTGGTGGTGGTGGCACGTAGCTTATATATTTTCTGTATGATACTTCTCTGTCAAAACGTTGAGAAGGTCGTTATATTTTCAAGAGAATGAAAATTCCTTGGAATAAAGATACAGGAACAGTTGCTCGCAAAGTCTTACTTGAACTCATTACGGAAAACGAATTCTAGTGTTTCGAAGAAAACGGTCTCAAGCAGTGTATTTTATATTTATCCATACGGAGTGGAGTATTAAGCATTCTTTATAAGCAGGCGTAGAGCTATTATTTTGTTCTACTGTTGTATCTGATAATATTCTTAGTGTTTCTTCTTCTTCTTCTTCTTCTTTTTCTTGTTGTTGTTCTTCTTCTTGTTGTTGTTGTTGTTCTTCTTCTTGTTATTCTTGTTGTTGTTGTTGTTGTTGTTCTTCTTCTTCTTCTTCTTGTTCTTCTTCTTTTTGTTCTTCTTCTTCTTTTTCTTCAAGGAGTGGATTTGGAGGCTTCCGCCCGCCGATTTCTCCGTCTCCGTCTTCCGAGTGTTCGAGTGGTTGTTCGACCAAATAGCTGCGACTCGTTCTGCGTCGTGTCGTGGCAGCGGCCGCGCGCGCGCCGTTTCTGCTATCGCTGCGGTTTCCTCCGCGCGGCGCCCTGCCACGGTCGCGCCTTCCTGGACCGTTGTTTTCCTCTTTCCGGCTGCGGGCGGCGGCGTTGGCGCGACACCAGATTAGTTCGATTCTTAGACTCCGCGATCGGGTGAAGGCGGCGAATCGTGTAATTCGTCGGCGAGCGGAGGATGAGCGTTCTGGGGTGCTCCGGCACAGAGTCGGCACGTCGTGCTCAATTGTCGGCGCTGGCCGAAAGGAGTGCGTTCGATGTTCGAATTTGAGAAGTAAAATTGAAATTTACGATTGGGATTTCGACCATTTCTTCAGTTAGGACAGTAATCCACTGCTGGATCAAAATGCCGAGAGATAAACTTCAGGCTTGTGATTTGATATCCCTAACAGATATTTTACTTGACATGCAAATTTACTTTTTCTCATGCTTCTGGCGTAAGGCGTAATAGGGATCGTATTTATATTTAATTTCTATGAAACACTCATATTGGATAAAGAATAATCTAGGTATAGAAGAATCTCTGATAATCTTATGGTGTATACGAGTATGCTTTAAAATACTAAACATTTATCAGTAATGAGCAAAGTGAGCTCATTGACAAAAATATAATTGACTTATAGTCTAAAAGTATAAAGTAGCTCTTAATTTCATGATTGAAATAGTCCATGTAATACTTTATTTTCCTGTCCTTACGTACTCGAATGCTTTGGTTTGGAAGAGTAAATGCAGTAGGCTTAACGTTAATTTAAATAAGTGTATGGATGGTGTAGCGATTATATTAAACACGTTTCAAATGGGTTGTGAGGGTCATAGGTGTGATAATGTTTCCAGATATATAAGATAATTTCCGTTACGAAGAACTCCAAATATCCAAATTTTTGTTTGTGTTTACACTAAATGGTAACTTGAAGAATTGCATTTAAGGAACCTTTTACTTGAAGATTTCGGATAATTCCAAATAAACTTCTTCATATATAATCTCAGTTTTCCCTTCCTCTGTGATACACAGGTAACATTGCCGCCCCCCACCTAAACATTACACGTTTCGTGGTAGTGGTTGTTAGAACCTGAGATGAGATTTCTTTGACGTTGTTTTGGCACTACTGTGAGTCATATGTAAACCGTCCGTGATCACTGCCTGGAACTTCGGAGAAACGGTGAGACTGGAAACTTGAACTTTGTTTCCTTTCCGTTTCGTAGAATTCTGCGCTTCGCTCCCGCTTTCTAAGTTGCTTTTCCATCCGGATTCGCTCTGTGCTGCGCGAAAGGAGTGGCCACCCTGATCTCGGAAGAGCGAATGTCGATTCAAACTCACAGCTCGCTCACATGATTGTGTAGTTCTTTTGATAGAATAGAGTACGTAATATAATATTGTATGCAGAATGTGTTTCGGTTTTCTTTTTAAAATCATCACATTCGAAGTGTGCAGTATACTGTAGGGAGAAGACGTGTGTTTACGCCATTTTTGTAATTGTATTTTGTTTTTTGTTTTTTTATTTCAATTTTTTTTTCTTGAATAATCAGAAGTAAGAGATGTGCGTGTCCGATTGTGAGTGCATTTCAAAATATTCTTATTTTCACTCCATTTGTCAAAGGAAGTGCTTCAAAATGCTCCAGAGAATATTTCATGTAATAGGTTTTACCATATAGCGAAAACATGACTTTCCTCGCCTTTTCATAGGGACGCAATATAATGAGCAAGATAATCGGGTGCAATGAGCTCAACAGCAATTTCAGCGAAGAGAGAAAAACAAACAAAAAACAGTGACGTAAAAACATTATGACGTAATTGTAAAATGTATAATTTATGTAAATACATTGTGCAAAGAATTGAGAAATCAATCACAATGTACGTGACTTCTCAATTTTGTCAACCTCTTTCACTGAGAATTTAAGCAGCTGAGAACCTAGCCAAAAGTCTGTAAAATGGATTTCTGTATACCCACTTGCATCATATAACATTTAAAAAAGGACAATGTTTTGCAGTAAAGTCGTTAATTTCGAAAACGTGAGTTTACTGACTGCGTTTTTTCGTCGATTCAAAGTTGCTTGTAATTCACGTCTCACGGGTTAGAAGCAGCATGAATGCGAGCGCGCATTCTATTGTTCATAACTTCGCTTAGTGTGTATACAATGACATAGGGGAAAGTTTATAATCTTTTTGAATGCACGATCTATCATTTTAGTGTGAATCCTACTTCGTTTTTGGATTTGGTTATAAGTAATTTGTTTAAAAAAAACTTTTTTTCGGTGAAATTGAATCAAAATGCAACGCCCAACATCCTTTGACTTGTGGGCCTATAAATATATCTGCCAATTGCTATGTAATTTTTGAAGAAATAATATTTGTACAGTCAACTCCCAGTTTTTTCCCCAAGAGAGAATTCATTTGCAGGACTGTAAGGGATAATGTCCAAGGAATATATTTCCTAAATTCACTGTTGCCAGGGTTCACTTTTCGCTATAAGTGAATCTTCTTATTCTTGTTTGAAATGTAAGTGAAACAGAACCAGGTTCTTAGGTTCACTATAACCAAGAATTCACTATATCCGAGTTCACTATAAGCGTATTCGACTGTAATTATCACATTTTTTTGATCGGTGAAGTGTAAGCTACATTTGAAAGTAATGGATACTCATTCTATTTATATGATAAATGTTTGTTTTTTACAGGGTAAAAATTAAGATTATCGCCTTGTACTGCAGTTTTTTATTTAAAAGTATTAATTTTCTATCTGTTTTATTAATATATGTAACTATTAGTTGCTCTTATCTACTAATCCAGTTGAGGAAGAAACATTCATAAAGTGATTTGTCCATTTTGCAAAAAATTAGTTCTGTTGTTTTTACCTAAAATTTTATTTCAAGGGGGGAGAGGGGAACTTGAAATGTCTTACGATACATTAAATAAAACTCTATTCGTTGAGTTAAATACGGTGTACAAATATATAAAATGTGTCTCATATTCTTAATTTCTATTCCAAAAGTGAGAAGTGGACTGTTGTACAACAACTAATATCACCACCAAGATTTTCGAGGAAAGCGTGTGTATAGAACACACACAAAAAGCGCAGAACATTTCTACTCTCATTAGAAATTGTTAATTTGTTTTTCCAACATTTGTTTTGCCAATAAACCCAAAATGTTATTAATTGACTTTCAAGAAACCAATGTCACATGTGACTGTGTGTGCTCTATATTCAATATATATTGAATGAAATTGATGGTGAATATACTAAATATGGCTAACATTTTAACAAAATATATCTTATTTTAATTGATTTGATTCTTGAACCATGAAATTTCATCGAATAACTACATTAACGAATAAAGGACATTTCGATGTGTAACTAAAACACTTTAATGTGTCTTGAATATAGTATCATCAGTAATTGCGTATTATTCTAATTTTCTAATATTTATTGTTTCTCGTACGTACTATATTTTGTATGATATTGCTGGTATTATTCTCAGGAAACGTTATGACGATTGTGTACCTTCAGTGATTTCTTAGTTAATGCTTTTTGTGCTCGTCTTCAAGATTCTATTACCGTTAATTATATTCTCTGTCCCTTCTAACTATTAGGAAGGAATTTCGGCAACAGATTCCACATTCGGGTAGGAAATATTTTTTGAGAGTTTTTTAATAAAAATAATAAAATGAGCGAGTAAATCTGCCGAGTCATAAGGTGTGCCTAAAACACAGTTGGGTTTTGTGCGAGGGCAGGGACAAGGCGTCTAATGACTGACGTAAATGACTCTAGATAGATCGACGAAACGATTGAGTTGTCGATGACTCTCTCTTATCAGACGCGAAGCTCCTTTCAACTAGGTAGGAGCTTGTAGATTTGGCCTGAAACAGTGCATTAAGTAGCTGTCGGAACCGAATCTCTATGACAAAAGGGAGTTTTTGCTCCGTCGAACGTTAAAGCAATCGACAGCACTATCGATCTTCCGCGCATGCGCAGTTCAAATTTCGAATTACTTTTGTGCATCTGCACATGTTCACAAGATCGAAATGGTAGTCGATTGCTGTCCGCTAATGCGTGCAAAACCTCCCCAAAGTGAAGTAGATAATGTCGAATTGCAATTGATACCGATCAGTTATCGACTTCTATTGTTATCCGAGGGAGATAAGTAATCAGACAAATAATATTTTGTTATATATATATATATATATATATATATATATATATATATATATATATATATATATATGACTTACATTATAAATATTTCTTTAGTATTATTGTCTCTCTTATTTTCAGTTGTAAATATTTTGTAAATTTGACTTCCGAAATTTGATTTCCCCTCTAACTATGAGATAATGTTTTTTTTACGGTTGGTACTGCTGCTGGCGTCGGCGGTGGTTTGTAGCGATTGGGCTGCTCAAAGCACACTTCAATAAGTCTTCGAGTGTCTAGTGGCCGCAACAGCTAGTATCTAGACAGCCGCATTGATGATACTGATGCAACGGTTTTGCCTGTGTTTAATCCACATTTATCGCTTGCGTTTATTAAAGCCACGATGTTTCGTTCAACAGGTGTTTCGGAAAGAGGATACATTTTTGTTAAGTTTATATTCATAAGTAACGCCTATAGATATTATCGCATCAGTCCAAAGAAAATCTCGAAGAAAGGTGAACATGACCAGAATCTCCGGAATTGTGTGTGTTAAGTCATTGAGCAATTATCATTATTCCTATAAAATGTTTAAAGAAAAAAATTAGGGCCGTTTTTAAAAAAAGTCGCGTTTGACCATTTTTGAAAACGCGGAATTTTGAGTACATTTTCACACGAAACTTGAGTTTTCGAGAAACTTTATATGACATTGATAACGCACAAGAAGGTGCTCGTGATAGGTGATTTCATATTTTGTTTCCAAACTTACAAGCGACACGCAAGGACACACAAATGTTTCTTGAAAACACAAGAGGTTGATATCGGTCAGTGTGTTTCCAAGCGTGCAACGGTAATCGTAGAAAATCAATCGTTACCCTGAGGAGGAAAGCGGAAAGGGGTGGATTCGGACTATGCCTTTTGGGATAGCTAGGCAATCGCCCTAGGAAGTGTTGACTGCGGGATGCGGTCGGAGTGTACGCCCGAGTCGGCCGGCGACAGCGAACCCATCTTCGCGGCGCCTGCGCGCTCGTGATGGAGCACTTGCGCTCCCGGGCGCGGCCTTCGCCAGCGCGCTGGCAGGGCCGCTCAGGAGGATGCGTGGGGGAGGGGGAGCCGGCAGGCCAGGGCCGCGCTCTTGGCGCGGGGGTGAGGGGGGGGTGGTTGTCAGCAAGCCTTTTGTGGGGCTGCGGATGATCGTGGTTGTGAAAAGCAAGTAATTATCACTTTGTATTTGCGTCACGCTGCGGTGGTTCTCATGCGGGGGCTTCTGCATTGTCAGGTTTGTGGGCCGGGAAAGTGACGTGAGAAGACAAACGAGGAGCTGAAACCTGTGTGTCTGTGTGGTCTGATGAATGAATGGAATGGTGTGGACGCTGATTTGTCAATCACGAGGCAGTAAAGTGTATGCGTACAATTATATTGTTAAGTCATTTGATCCTCGCAAGAAAATTGTTACCCGGAGATTACTGAAGAATTGTTACACTTTAAGTAAAATCTTAACAGTGAGAATTTAATTTAGTTTGCAAGTTTCATTTCATTGTGTTAAGCTTCGTTTACTTAAACTAATACATCAGTGTATGAATAACTGAATGGGGACAAAAAATTAAATACATTTGAATTTCATTGACGTAGATGTGCCGAGAAATTTCCTTGGCAAGTTACGCGTGACGACGGAAGTCACCTCTGCTGTTAAGGGGGCTCTTTCGTATTGTTTGCGCAGGACATTTGCCCTGCCGCCGGTCGGTTTCTGTGCCGTGCACATACAGTCGTCCGGCCTAAACCAATAACTAGTGCTAACATGGAGCTGCGCTCAACACAATTGCATAGTATTGTGTGGGAACGCAATTTCAGCTCTGTGAGAACACAGCTATCCGCTCTTCGTAAACTGATTTGTTCATTATATTATGTCATTGTAGTTTGTTACAGCACAAAGAAGGTAATGGAATGAAATGGCTGGACAATGGGTAGTTAGCTTCTCTTCGGCATTATTAACAATCATAAAACGTTCCTTCTTAGCTATGAGTTCTCTCGCGCAAGAAGAATTGCTTTCTCTTTTTACATTTCGATGTCATACCCTAATCGTTGAGTTTGTTTCCCTCATCTAATAAGATACGAGATGCAGGTAGAGGAGGATGACGTGTTAGGGAATACTATGAAATATCCCTCATGGCGGTAGTAGATGATAAACCAAAGACAATATTTAGATGGAAAGTGCCCACAGCTGCTGTCTATTGTCAGTTGAGTGCAATTTTGATGAATTATACAGACCTTAATATTGTATTTCCTACTATTTTTTCAAAAATATCTTGATATATACAGTGGGTTTTCTTTTCTCTTATTAAAAGGAAGGCATAAAATTCAGTTCACGGAAGCATTCGTATATCTTGCAAATTCTTTCTCTTGGTACTTGTAGCTAAATCTGATATCTATATGGCGAACATTGAAGTATGAAAGGCAATAAGTTTATTGTAGAATCAATCTCTGACAATCGACCTTTATCTCTGAGTTATTTCGAGTAGATCTCCATGTGGAGAATTGACGAACTAGCTGTAGTGAATTTATATACCTCACGTGAACTGCCGTTCACGTGAGGTAATAAATATTTGATAACGCGATTGTCCGAAATGTATACAACACGTTTCATTGTATTCATTTCCACTTCAGAGATGCCAGTGTTGTGGATGCTGATTGTAGCGTGAGTGAAGAGGCAGGAAGTTGGTGCTTCAAAGATTCCCTTTTATCGCTCTGCCGTAAGGACAAGCATTTGTTTGCACTTCGATAAAGATGAGCTGTTTACCGAGGGAATAGTAAATTTTCGTTGCGGTTCCTGGTTTGCAGGCAGTTCGTAGAAATTCACGGATGCTCGACTGATAATTGATTGGTTTATATAAACAGATGAGGTTGGCTGCCCTTGCCTCTTTTTGCCTATTGCATTTCTATGTTTGTCATTTATCCATCATCAGGGTATAAAAATGTACACATTCGTTCCCAAGAATAAACGAGGAACATTTTATTATCTTGAGGAAACCGTTGCCTTTGTTCATTGGCGCGAAATGCGGATGCTGGGGTTTTAAAGAAACCACAGCTTTTTAAATAAGAAGTTCTATTCACAATTGTGTATTGTTTGCATTTATTTTCGTACTATGTATCTCGTAATTCCTAAGTGTGCGTAGTTCAGAATATTCATAGCTTCGAAATAAGAATCAACTCGGGTATGTTTCGGCAAATTATTAATTTAACTATTATTAAATTAACTCATTTTATAGTATTTTTATTTTATGCATTAACGTGTTTAGTGAGAAACGTTTTATAATGTATTGAAATATATAGTATTACTTTCAATATGTTGAAAATAGTTTGTTTTTATATATTGAAGGTAAAACTGGAAAATGCATAGATCTAAAAATAATATCGTGCAAAATAATGTTCAAAAAACGAGGTTTCAGAATGCAATCGGCACCCAGTAACCTTATAGAGCCTGATTGATGAATTGAAATTTTCGAATTGTTAGGTTTTGTCTCTGATCATCCCAATTTCTTCGCTATTACATGAAAACATGGGTGGAGCGCAAGGGGTGTAAGCGATACAGGGAGTATCGTTGACAATTATTTAAGTAACAGGGCGTTTGTATCTTAATCTCCGGGGTTTTTAATTAATCAGATTAGCATATTGCGATGACGATGATTTATAATAAATAATGATTTATAATAGGGTATAAACGAAAGTACTAGGAAAATGTTAAAGCTGAAGGATGAAGACGACTGAAACTCCTTAGCTGGCCGAAACGACAAGATGGGAAGCAAAATGAAGATATTGAAGACGTAGAATTGGAAGGCAATGAATATGTAGAAGAGGAAGATGACGTGGAAAAGGAAGGAGAAGAAGAAAATGGAGGAAAAGGAAGAAAAACAATGATGAGTATAAGCGCGGCTATTCGGTCGCAGAGAGCGTCGATGGGCGACTTGCCGCCCCATCCCGCACCGTACCATCCCGCCACCCGCTTCATGCCGCCCCCTGCTCCATGCCGCCCCCCACCTGCTCCATGCCGCCACCCCTGCTTCATGCCGCTCCCCGTCCCTTGCATTCTTGTCCGTTGATTCGAACGATTCTTTTGTCTCAAGTTACTTTCTCCTTTCATGTTGTTCATTGGTGTTGCAACTCTTTCGTTATAAATTTCGTCTGGCACAAAGCGAGACCCGACACGCCCTCTTTTGACCAGGCGTACCTAGGTGCTAATGCCCACACGGAGGGGGAGAGAATCTACAAGATCATCAAATCGTCATGATTCGGCCCTGGTCCTGCTACATCTGTGACGTCCATGGATACTCACAGCGGCCACAGACACAGAGCTTTTTCGTATAACAAATATATTTATTAACAATGGAAAACAAAACAAATATATACACTTAATTAATCTTACTTACACCCTAGCTCTGATAGAATCTACTATCCCCGAATCCGGGAGCGATCCAAAACCCGATTGAAGATGTTTTGATTGTGGCATTCGCCACTTCCTCTTTTGAACGCGCACAAAGCTAGCTTCCGTGACCGGATGTCACGCTGGGAACAACAAAGTCGTTCTGGCGCACCAACGGCTGTTTCTGCCTCGATCGCAGGACGATTCTTATCGATGGAGAATCGGCGTGAATCGTGGCACTCAACCACTCTCACCTCGCGGAGCACGCACACAGCATCGCTTCCCCCGTGACCGCAGTACCAAGGGCATAAAGCCGCAGCTCGTCAACTAGGACTCGAAGCCTGCGCGATAGCCTGGCTCGCATATGCCACCGTCCTTGGCGTCAAGTTTGTTGCACCACGCCCGAGGTTCTCCCACCGCTCCAAACCACCCACTGGCTCTGTACACTTTGTTTATAGGCGAGGCCCACGTGACCTTCTACGTTCACGTCCACGTCCCCCGCTTGTTATAACAGTGAAAAGCTTCTTATAAGCCGGAACTCCCAAAAGCCTTTGTCTCCCGTTTCCGCGTTCTTCCCTTTCGGAAAATACCCTTCTTCCTGTGGCAAGCTGTCCTCTGACAGCGTCCCCAAATAGTGCCACGAGCACTCTGGCTAATTACGTTACACTTATCCGCTCATGTAATTGTGTGCCTGTCCTGCTTCCCGCTGCTTAACGAGAAGTTTGCTTTCAACAGTGACATGCTCTGTTTTCATTAAGGTTGTTACTGCTAGCTGCATTATCAGACACGGATGAGTAGTTTAATATGAGCTCGGTAACCGATTACACAACACGAAGTGCGCGGAATGATTGATAGAAACTGCTGAATCAAACAGAACTAGCTTCCCAAAGCAAAGAACTGGCTCGTAATTCTAACGACAAATGTCGAATATTTATTTACCGTCTACTCGCATTATTTATATTTAAAGCAATAAGTTAATTTACTATTTGTCTCTACCAAATCTTCTCATTTGTTTCTAAGAATTTCAACAACATTATTAAATAATATTACAAACTAATAATACATACTAATTTCATGACCTTATGACACAGGTCATGCTTTCTTAGTTCAACACAGTGGAATTGTGCTACTAATTGCTCAAACACTATTATACAACGAAATATTAAAACTAGGCAACAACAAAAGAATCTGTATCTTTCTTCAAAATCGGAATTCAAAGGCTGCAATGTCTTTTTTGGTAATTGAATTTACTTATTATTATTTTTTTCATATTGTTGACCAGAAAGGAAGTTTTTTCTAAATTAAGGTCATAAGGACTTGAAGAGGTAATTTTGGTTTAACGAAATGTCAGAATGAAAATGGAAAATGATATCAGTTTTGTTAAGTTGTACACAAATCACCTGTCCTTTCTTCCAATTGCACAAAAAATTGGACAAACAGCAGCTGCATCAAACATATTGCTCTACCTTTTAAAAACATTACAAATTACAACAAATGCGAGAAAATACGATACACAAATGCTAAATGTATTTCAAAACAGAATGTCGATATTACTTTGATTAGCGTAACAAGGGTGAGGGGTAACTGCTTCCACAGGTGTGATGAAGTTGTGCCCAGTAATGTTTTCAGCCGCAACCAATTCCTGCGATTTTCTATTAGCCATCCCCACACGGAAGCGGCGCGAGCTTCCTTGAAAGCTCTAGAGACTCTTGTAATCAGCTTTGGCGAAGTAATCTTGAAGTTCGACAACAGAGCACGGATTCCGCGGGAAGACGCGCACACTGGGGCCTTCGCTTCGAGACGGATTGTGTGGGTCGTTTCTTTGCGGCGCGGCAAACTGTGTCAGTTGATCTCTCTCTACCTGCGGCTCGGTCCCCGCGAAGAATTCGACCTCGGGGGCCCCACTCCACCCCCGCCTTCCCCTCGTCACCCCCCCCCGATCCATCCCACCCCATCCTCACTTCAGCACCGCCCGCCACGTGCCCGGCCTCCTCGCCGGCTCAGGGATCAACTGATGGCAATGCCCAGTGCTTGTGCCGGAGGTGCCTTGGTCGAGTTTTGCGTGCTGAATCGACACTAGTTTATCGCTAGATAGAAGTCAGGTCCTGTTATGGAGCAGAATTTCTACGTCGGCACTCTGATCGGTAGTTTTTCACAGTGTCTCGGATCAAACCAGGCAACGCTGGAGCAGTACCCTAACAACGGAAACGGACCGCAACCATATTTCTTTTCTCTTCCTTCTCATAGTAACTTCTTTACACGTACATGCCACTATACTATCACTCGTGTCGGGAGGATCGTGGGAACTTAGCGCTTGTTCATTCTGGCGCGATCAACGGTGGTGGAGATATCTGGTTGAGGAACACCCGTACCCGACAGGGGAGTCGACCCGGACTCACCACACAGCGGGGAAATATCACGTCATCCTCTCCGAGGCAATAAACATGCACTACACTTTGAGAAATGAATAGGAAATAGTAGAATAATGTTCGCGGGCCAGACGCACTTATTCAATAAATAAAGCAAAAATCGATTTAGCATTTATCGTCTCATTAATCGCCTCTTCCCAAGTGAAAATGCTATCTCGCTTGGTCAGAAATATTCTTCACGTTCCTTCGGCCTCCCTTATCTCCGCCCGTCTTATTGTTTTCGCTTCTCCATTGCAACATACTTTAACACACTGCCGAAAGTCTACTGGCGTATTGTTGCATCACCCCTCCCCCTGCAGGACATTGTCGTCATCTGTCTCTTGCACTAATACGAGTGTTGGGTCTCGCGTCATTCACGGCCACGGCCGGTTCGAGGCCTCGTCCTCGACCCCGTAGGCCCCCCCCCCGCCCGACCGCTTCCTCCCTGCCCTCCTCCGCTGCCACCTGTTCCCCTCGCCCACAGCCCACCTCCGCCCTTCTTCAGGGCCCCGCTACTGGTTTTCTTTTCTCCGCCTTCGACCGCTCCTCGTGCACTGATGTTACCCTCGCAGTAAACACGCGGAATCAAAACAGAATTGGGTGATATGCACCGGCTGGTCGGAGCGAGGGAGGTGGCGGCAGCGGTGAAAGTGAGGGTGAGGAAAATTACCGCGAGATGCAATGCAGTTTCCCAAAAATGCACATTTTTAACAAATTATTTACAGAAAATTATATTAATTATATTTGTAGAAAATTTATATTTAAGTTCTAATACTTTCTTAAACGCATGCAACTGTATATATTTTTAATAGAAATTTAATACTCTCCTTTTAAGAAAAAATGTGCGATCAAAAGGAAAATATTCAAGAAAAAGTCGGTAAAACACCATTATGCGCTGTAGACGTGCACCACATGGGCTCAGAGCGTAAGTCTCATCATCTGTAGGTTCCGAAACACTACGAGAAGTTGATACATAGGATCACGTGATTCTTTTTGGAACAAATTCCTTTGAGTTATTTTTCAATAATATTTTTATACTTAACGATTGTCCAAATGAAACACTTTGTCGCGGCTGTCATAGCATACCACTCAGAGTACAGTGATTACCATATTTGGTGACGTAGGTAGGTTAAGAAGCGCGTGGTTCCGTCCGAAGAATTCTGTTGTATTCATGCAAAGATTTTGCTAAAAACTCAATAACCGTCACAACATGGGAATTCCGTTTTCAGGTCAGTGGGCATCTCTCTGTGGTTTCCTTGTTGTCTGCGACGGCGTTATCATTATGCTTGCGTCGTCGTTTCTTCGTTGCCTCCACTTCGTTCGTGTTGTAGTATCGCCTTCGTTTTCATTATGGTACCCGCCATTCGTGTCGTAGTCGTCGCTTTCTCGTGCCGTCTTTTCGTTTCGACGTCTTTCGCTTGCGATTGTTTCATTATCTGTCGTCATCCGTTATTCTCATCCTCGGACGGTGTCTATCTTCCCCTTTCACGGCACCATGTCTCCTTGTCGCTACTATCCATGGTTGCCGCCGTCATGGCCACGCCATCGTATTCGCCCCAAATTCCTCCTGCGGCGCCGTCGTTCCGGCGTTTCCCTGCCGTCTCCGCGGGAAAGCGGCTCTCACAGCGGCGACGCTGGGGGGGGGGGGAGG
>BOPP01000092.1:3913758-3931140 GCA_017312745.1 Gryllus bimaculatus
GGGGGGCTATTCCGAATCGCAGCGGCGCGGCGCGCGAGAGCGAGGCTGCGAGACTAGTATTCTGCGTGCGGGTGGGGAAGGGAGGGGAGCGGAGCGGCGCGGCGTGTGGAGGGGAGCTTGCGGAATGCGCCCCGAGGGACGCGGCTGCTGACCTGGGCCACGCCAGCGCAGGTGGTGGCCGCCGCCGCCGCCGCCGCGGAAACTTCCGGCGCGCGTCACCGTCGCCACAGGAATCCAGGACGGCGCGACGTGCGCGCGCGCATCCGCCGCTGCTCGCGGCACGCGGATGGCGTTCGATCGGAGAAAGCTCTGCTCGCGGACGATCGGTTTTGCTAGGGGTTTTGTCCGCCCGGGCCATGTCGGGTGCGAACTAGAGATGCGACATCGATGTCGAAGTTTTCAAAATATCGATGTTTTTTTTAAATCGATGTTTCGTGTTTGATGTTTTTCTTTTCCGATGTTTTGTTTCTAAGTTAAAAATCCACATAATCATAAAGCTGTAAAAGTTAAATATGAAATAATAATTGATGGTAACATTATTATTTATGTGTTTGGACAAAAGGAACGCTCTTTGTATTAACTTCGTCGACCAAACTCTCTCTCTTGAGATGTATTTCTTCTTTGTTCATATTAATGTAACACATGAAGATTTGGCGAATTGATGAAGACGAACCCTGTCAAATTAACTTTTAATTCACACGCATGTAACGTTAGAGGTGACTAATCCGGTCTAAAAACATCGATGTTTGTTATCGATGTCGCATCGCTAGTGCACTCACACATGATGTAACTGGGAGAAGAAGTATGCTGGATGAAGAAAGCAGAGATGCAAATTTGCTAATTAATTATGCTCAATAAAAAATAGAAAGTATAAACATTTGCTACAATAACTGGTTAAACAATGATCAAGATATTTGCGAATATTTATACTAGTTCGGTGATATGAAGTATCGTTCTTCCAATTACGTTGTTGCAGGAACGGAAAGAAGGTAAATGTTTTCAAATGGAAAAGACAGGGCTCCTGATTCACACCTTTTCTTGTATTGCTGTTGTCTTCTAAATTCAATATTACTTCTCTTTGCCATTCTTCATAGGGTAATACCTCGTTTTTCTTATTTACGTAGTATGCTCAAGCTTGTAAGAATGTCGTCAATTCCTGATATATTGTGACAACCTCTCCGAGTAGATGGTTAGATCATTGCGTAGAGTAACGTGCGTTCTTCGCATTTTATTACCAGTTGTACTCACTATCCCCCCCCCCCCTCAATGTTGCAAGAATCCGGAACCGTGCACACAATTTACGAGGTGGATTCTTGTAATTTGCCGATTCCTTACCGTTGGAACGCGAGCATGCGGTTAACACGTTCCCGATGGCTAACCGCGTCCCCGGAATGGTTTTGGAAAGAATTTTGTGGGTTTCTATTCTGTGAAAGATATTTCGCGTGAAATTGCCACTCATGAAAAAATATGGCTTTGAGTATTCATTTTAAAATTTCTCGTCGAAAATGGATTTTTCTTGCGTATTATTAGGTTTTTCGGATTACATAAACCACTTAACTACTTATCTACACTATGCTTTGTATGCTCTTTCATTATATGTTCGAATACAATCTCACTACTATTCATTAATAAATACGAATGTTATTTGCATCTTGCCTACGTTCTTAGCTACTTGATCGCATGGGAAAGTTCAATTATTCATCTCGTGATTGTTTCGAAAACCGGATGTACCGATATGGAGAAAGTTCATGATTGCTTAAAACGTGTTTATGTCCATTTGCGAAACACATTGTCGAGATAATGAGAATGTAAAAATTAATCCGTTTGACTCTGGAAAAAACAAGTAAAAAAATAAATAAAAAAGGTTCATTGCTTCGTGGCGTTCATCGCTAACGAGCAGTGTTGAGAATACAAAAACTGCAAAGTACTCGTATTTCAATTTATTTGAAATGTTAAATTTCATCGATTTTGGTTGATAAACTAGTGTGAAACTGCAACTAATGTAATTCCTTTTCGATATTTTGCACTTAATTTTACAAAACATCTTTTTTGACAATTGTATAAGGAAAATCAGTGCACTATTTTCATTACTTTTTGTGCAACTGAATTCATGGCAGTTCTGTCTGTGTGTATCATTTTTATCTTTTTCTTTCTGTTAATTGCTGAATTATTTGTATCATTTTCGTTTAAAACTATACAAAGGTACTTTTTTCGAAAAATAATATGCCGAATGGTACAAAATAACACAAATGTGCTGGGAGTGTTTCAGAGAATGAATATTTGTAAGTTACATTCTCCTGCCATTGCCACTTCTCTCAGACACCATCCATCATCGGAAATAGCCTTTACTGGGGTACGACTTGGTAACGGAAATATGAGTAAACTAGAGGTCGATATACCAGCAATCCTTCACGTGCCGTAGTAATTCTGTTTAATTTTCTTGAAAGTAGATGGAACGTTGTTGACACATTCTTGTAAGGTAAATGACATTCAAAATGATGTACAAGTACTTACTGCATCGGAATAATAAAGAGTACAAACGAGAGACGGACTATTTACTTAAGAACATTCTGGATTATTCATTCGCCTGAAAGAGAAATGGAATAGAAGATTAATGTCTCTCCACTCTCTGAATCATATGTATCGTGCACATTGGGTTAACTTTGAAACAGGATAAATATTGTTCAAGTGCTGAGAAATTGAATTCCTCCTTTTTAGTGAATTAATATTGGTATTTATTTTATTTATTTTGATCTCTCTCAAATCTTTTCGCGATTCAGTATTGACAAAAGTGTAATGATCTATTCTGACAGTGTTTTAAAGAATTATATGTTTCAATAATTGTGCTTCCATTCAATTTCTCATTTTTCCCTTCATTATTAGAAGAAAAATATCTTGTTTGATTTGTTTTTATATAGTTTATTTTGAATATAAAACCTTCCTATTTTCTCACTAAAACAGTCTGATTTATACTCATTTCCTACACATCTATAGTAGAAACCTCTCGAAAGCACACCTTTTCAAAATTAGTGATGCCTCAGACTTCCTTCTAAAAACCCCAGATTAATTAAAAATGTGTGGGCTCTTTGTGAGCCAGATCAATTGGGGAGTATTAATTTTTGGGAAAATCTTATTTGGAGTTGTGGTAGTTAGTGTTGTTCAGGAAATGACAGAAGTTTTGAAAGAAAAAGAAACTCATTTCGATATGAGCACACTCCCCAAACGTGCTTTGAAATAAACATTTCGACATCGCTTCATTGCATATGTTTTTAGATCTATCCGTACAAAATTTTGAAGTCTTTTTAAAATATTGTTTTTACATTTTGCCGTATTGCTCGAAAAATTACGCGAAATCTCTTATATTTTCAAATATCTACGCGACATTAATTGAAGAACTAATTGGGGAACAAGCGTTATGAAGGGAAAAAAAATACTATCTTCAGTAGTTTATGAGGATGTCCAAAAAAATTCAAAATTTCAGTTTCCAGAGTAGTGAAAAATCACATATACTCCATCCTTATAAGTATTTTCCTCTATTCGTCGTATTCATTAAAAAAAATTGAAAATATCCGATAGGCTTCAAGTGAAGTAGAGCTACCCCCAAAAATTCAAAGAATTCTTTTCATATTCGGAAGACGTGTAGTAGTCCCGTATCAATCAAGTAATTTTTATTTTGGAAGAAATCCTACGAATAGTTTAGGTGCTTGTGATGTTCACTGACAGATGAAATAAAAATACTATTTCGCTAACAAGGTACCCCAAAATGTGTACTTCCGTTGAAATATCAAAATCGATTTTCCGCATTCGCCACGGAGAAAGTAAAAAAAGAAAATGGCATGCGCTTATTATTAAGAATCTATTATTAGAATGAATAGTCTGCATTATGTGCCTGCCACTGCACTTGTTAACTATTTTTTGACATCAAACATCAAAGGAAATTCGTGAAATTTTCTTGGGAAGAAAATTATTATTGATAAGAAGTTATTAATCTCGAGAGCGGGTTGCTCAGTACATGCACCGTATATACTGAGGTGGTGTGAAGGTTTCTTGTGCATCGTCGATAAATCGTAGTAAGTGTCGAACATCCGGAGCTGTAAATGAAATACTGACTTAGCTGTTGACTTCGCTTCAGTAATTAATGTACCAGGATATTGTAGAACATTTTAAGTATTACATTGATATTTATTATCTCGATAAAATTTTCATGTCACTTACAACCATTGTAAAAATATTTGGAAAGTAATCGATAGTAATTGTAATCTTGTTCTTTTGTTTTATAATGTCGCTAATTAGGGAATCGGTTTGGTTCTAGTGTAATTGCTTATGACCGGACACCATTGCTCGCGACATTTTGGTCATCACTAGGGGTCGGATTTGAATGAAATGACATTTTTATTCTTTTCACTTCAGAACAATGCCCTTTAGTGTAGAAATTAATTTTATGTTGTGACAAAACGAAATTACCAATTTTTATACGTTATTTGGTTGCATTTTCCGTCTATTTCGACAGTCATTTTTTAAAACATTTTGCGTCATTTTAATCCACTTTTCGCTGATTTCATCGATTTTAAAATAATTATTATCAGTACTTGCTTCAAACAATATTTAGGAGTTGCAACAAATGTTCACCCAGAATTTCTGAGTAGCCTTTTCGATTTCTTTGCTCATTAATTGTAATGTCACCAGTTGTGAGTACTGTGTAATGTAAGGTTCCTGTGACGCCTATCGTCGCCATTGTCAGTTCGGCCACTTCCGCGATATTTAAAGACAGAGATTTTCTTGTCAAGAACAATCCGAACCGAACGTTTGGAAGCTGAGTTCACTTGAACAAAAGGAAGAAACTTCAATTACATAAATTATGCAACAGCTTGAGTTGTTCATCTGAAGTGGTTTTGATAAAATTTCGTCATTTACGTCATTACGTCATTTATTATTTGTTTTTAGGGCATTTTAAAAACACTTTAAGAGCGTTTTATTGATCATTTTTGGTGGTCTTTAGGTCATCAACATCTGTCCCCTAGTGATCATACACTCTCTGCTGTTGTTGTCAAGTTCCAAACTATACTTACGGATCTCTCCCCTTCTCTCTCTCTTCGGTGTATGTGTATACACACACACACACACACACATTAAAAAGCATATGCAGTGAGTTATTCAATTGTCTTTGAAAATTGTTGGCCAGGGAAAATATGTACGTTTGAAGAAAATTAACACACAAATATAAAACAATAACTTACGAATCTACATTTCCTTCTCGATGATATAATAACCAATACGATATTTATTTTAGTTTTTAAATTATAAAATAAAACATTATCACTCATGTTTGTAACATTTTTTATTTACTTATCGTGTTTATACTCTTCGACTGTTCTGATCGTTAGCACAGATCTGTCGAATGCGAGTCGTCTTTGCTTGGAGAACTGCCTACATTCCTTGCGTGTACCCGAGCGCACTAGGGACTACGCAGGCTATCGACTGAACGCAACGCCAACCTGTTGCATGCGTGAGGAGTAGGGAGGGGGCGAGCGGACTGGCTTGCAGCGGGCGTGTGCGTGAGGACGTGCGTGTGTGTGCGCGCGCGGCCGGCGTAACATTTTGGCGGAACACAGAGCAGAGCGGCGCGCGCGCGTGCCGTGGCCCGTGCGCTCGCCGAAGGAGACGGCAGCACGCGACTCGCCACGCGCACGAGCGCCCGCGCGTGCCGTCGGTGGGGGATACGAGGCTATTTGTTCCTTCGAAGGCGCCGCGAAGATCGGATTACACGTTGAGGGCGGAGGCGGCGGAGAACTGTTGTAGCGGATCCTGCAATGTGTATACGTGGCTGTGTTTGCCTTCATTGTGCTTCAAATATCGCTCATTTGTCGACAGCCTTTTCGTGCAAACAGTGTAGACGAGTATATACAGTATAACGCTCTCTAACGCAGTGGTAATATGAGAAAGACTGTTCCTGGAAGCGAAGACTGCGCAAATCTTACAGCAATTTGTTCGATCCCGAAGGTTTTGTGAGAAATTAAAAATGCTCATTGCCAAATCCAGGTGAATTTTCATGCCTAAATCTAATTAAAGTTAAAAAAAATTAAAAAGAAAGCTACTTGTAATCGGTTTTAACCGGCTGAAAGCAGATTAGTCTATGAAATTCTGTTTCCCGATACCCAACGTTTCGGATAATCCAAAATCCAAAGGCTTTGTTTCTCTCTTCAGAATTGGATCATTTACTTTTTTTCCCTCTATTTACGGTTTCTTGTCTCAGGAGTATGTGTATGCAAAAATATTTGGCATTATTTTTTTTTATTTATATACCTCGCTGTTTGCCTACTGCAGAAATTCTGTCCGGAATCTCAGGTGTACGCTTACAAGCTTGCAATGTGCTTACATGCTAGATGATGTTGATGAGTAGAAGGGTTTACTAACATCTCGTTCTGAGTGGCGTGTGGGACGAACACTCGCACGATTTCACCTGTTGTCGACTAGTTGTGAGAGGGAGAGAGCCTGTGGTTGGGTCTCTGACTTGCATATCTCTTGTTATGCCACGTCATTGCTGAAACATCGACGATGATTATCACCATACAGAACAGAAGTACTTAAAGAGTTGTGATTTTTGTGCAGAAAATCCGGTTTGGAGATCGCTAATTTAACTAATGTTTTTCTACGCTGATCTTGACCTCATAGTTCATTGAAATATTGGGTCCTCAAGGTAGGACAATTATATATCCTTTGTTGTAAGAAGGCAACTTAAGCCCTGGAGCAGGCCAAATATACGTTTAGGAGGAAATATATTTAGATATTCGCTGGGGGGGGGGTATCTCCTCGTCTACTTAATCATTGGGTCTGTTTTTGAGGAGGTGGCGTTACCTACAATTTTTGGAGCACTTCGGACTGATTTCATTGGATTAACTTTTTGTTGATAATATCAATATTGCCGTTTTAAAAATTATTAATAATTTATTATTATTATTACAACTTGATTGGCCACATTGGACCACTTGAGTCGTTCCACTTCATTTTTACTGTTCATGGTCGACTGTCGAAAGGTACACCTTGAGGTGAGGATAAATCCTCGAGTTACAATTCTGAACGTTATTCAGCAAAGTGATAATGATAGATTGAGGAGGATGGGTGATAGGGGCTGAAAGGACGAACACAATACAACCATGCCCGAGGCGGTACTCGAACCCGCGATCTGTCGGTACGAGATCGCTACGGCACTACTGCCTTAGCGATCTCGGCCACCGGATCGGCAAAAATTATAATATCGTGCAATTATTTATTACATAAGTGTTGTTAGCGTATCCTTTACTTGTGGTTTTGTGATGATTTCCCGCAAAACATCTGCAGAATCCGTAAATATAGATTTTTTGATTCTTTATCTTCCTACTGACGAGAGTTCTTCCATTATGCGAAGGTGCCAGGAGAAGAATTAATCTCATATTGTAAAGATGGAAGAGCAAAAGCATCGCCTTTGGAACTCTTTGGGAGAAGTTTTCGTGAGCGCCAAGGAGTTATCATGGAGTTCGGAGAGCGGGATCTTGGCTTTTTCAGTTTGATCGGGAAAAGTTTGCGAATTGACATGATTAAGGATAGAACTTGGGCTGCTGACCACTGACGCGTTAAAGTATTGATAAGTGAAGAGGAAAAATTGGAAAATGGAGATTAATCTCTTTAGTTTTTATCTCCTCTTTTTATTGCTCGGTAAAACGGTCGATTGATATGATTTCACTATGTTCTTGATCTGATATTCTGAAGTGTTTGAAAATAAATTCAGTATTGATTTTCTGACAAGATGCGAGATTGCTTAGTAAGAGCTCGAACTGCGCACAAATCACAGCTGTTGTTTGAATCTGTATTGTTTGTTGGACGAATGACCATTCCCCCCCCCCCTTTTTTTTGTTGCATTTTTTAATAATAATAATACTTAAGTAAAATACTATAATAATTAATACAGTATTAAAGAATTATGTAAAGATTTGTAATACGATTTTCATGACAATGTCGGATCACTCATTTGTTCGGTTAATTAGTTTTCGTGTGTGCGGCGTGAAGGAAACATTTTCCGCGCTGTCGTTTGCGAGTGTTTCGCGTTCGGCGAGAGCGACTTACGCCCACTTGTCATCGCGGTAACCTTTCCCGAGCCGCGCAGCCACCCGCGAGCGAGAGCGAGCGCCGGGCGACGCGAGGCGAGGCGCGGCGAGGTGAGACGAGGTGAGACGAGACGAGGCGAGCGGCGAGAGCACGCTGCGGAGAGCGCGGTGCGGGAGCAACAGGTGGGCGGCAGCGCGGCGGCGGGCATTGGCGGGAAGAACGCGTGTATTGATTGGTAGGCGGACGGGCGGACGCGCGCGCGCGCGCGCTTGGGCGCGTGTCACCTGCCTCTGGCGGCGGCGGCGGCAGCATCACGGCGACCCTTGCCCTTAACGCCCCCGACCGGTCTTCCCCGGCCGCTCCCGCCCGCAACACCCACGCGGCCCTCTGCCCGCCGCCGCCGCAGCGGTGTGTTGCCCGTGGCCTCTCGCTGTCGCCGCGCTCTCTGTCCGCGCTTGGGTGGCGGGCAGTGGGGGAAGTGGTGAAATGGGAAGGGGGGGGGGGAAGCGGAGATGTGGCTGTTGCGTGTCAAACTCGCGGTTTCGTCTCGAAACTCGTTGCGTATTATGTCTCTCTGGGTAAAAATGCGTTCGTGATATAATTGCAATCGTCCCTTTTAACCGAACTCCTCAAGAAGAGAGGAATGAAAGCAGATGTCAATCTACTAAAAGGCACTCTCGTAACGTGAACTCGTGTATCTAGAATAGCGTAGATTTTCGGCGATAACGGGGTCCTTGTAACAGGAAAATAGCGAATCAAAATATCAGTGATATTAAATTGTGTAAAACTGATCACATAATATTCGTAATTTAAAAAGGAATGTAAAATTTGAAAATTCTCCGTGTTATAAGGAAGTGGAGGGGAACGTTCGGAGAAATTGTGTTGATGATTTGTTGAGTCCACAACCAGTGGATTCGCACTGCCTTACGCCTGCGCCGACTCCGGCTGCCTCCGGCCTCCCGTCCCCGTCCCCGCCGCCGCCGCCGCCGCCGGGGCCGGGGCCGGGGCCGCAGCGGCAGAAGCGGGCGTGGGTGGCGCCGGCGAACGAAGAGGCTGCTACCGCCGCCGGTCGCGCGAGCGAAGCGCGATCGACTAGTCAAAGCGGCGACTGGGTCGTGAAGGGCGAGGCGAGGCGAGGCGACGGCGTGGGCGGTGCGGGCGCCGAGGCGCGAGAACGGGTGGCGTGTGGGTGGCGGTGGTGTATTGAGCCGAGGGCGAAAGTTAGCTGTATCGCTCGTGTGTTCGACGAACGTAATATTCTGCTGGATCGTTTTGCAAATCCGGTTGCACTGCGCGATGTTCCGTGCTTGCAGGCTTTTAAGATTTTGTTTGGATTGCAGAAGTAAGAGGATTACTAGTTGTAACAATGTATTGTGAAGTAATGTTTTTTGTGGATATGAACGAAACTGTATATGCTTTTAATTCTCGCTGTTAATTTTACTAGGTACTATTAGAGTGGAATTAGTCTTCGCTTCTATCCTACATTCTGCTCTTCGACCGCGCTCCTTTAGAAAATTTTTGAATCGTGTAATTTTGTAAGGTATTTCGTGTCGTTTTACAGCATGTACAGAAAAAAACTTGTGTTTAATGGTTTTTCTTCGAATATTTCCACTGTCAAAGTAATGTTAGTCAACAGAGGAAATAATCAACAGAATTGCTATTTTTTAATGTCTCTGTAGTTCATCTTGGTCACATTTCAGTGTTTTATCTTTTCGCAGTTAATGCATAATAAACATCTCTAGAACAAATGTTGACCTGTGCCATGCACCGCCGTCACGAATTTGCGGATTGTAACAGTGGGCAAATACTCGTCTGGCGTAATGGAAGTCGTGAGCTTGACCCACGATGTCTCTCAACATCTGTTGAGGTCCCTCTGGCAAAAGGTTTGAGAAAAGTTTATAGTGAGAATGCCGCGGAATTATTGCCTGTGAAGAATGTATGTTTCTCTTTGATAAATCCGTTTTGTTGGGAGGGCGATCAGAGGATTTTGATCGTTGGTTCGGCATTGATTCGTCTACTTTAGCGTCAGACATGTCATTTCCAAAAATATTGTACGTCAGTGTTAAGTGTTTAGCTTTCTTTGTATCACACTTCTTCCGCTTTACAAAAAGCCAGATATCATTTGGTTGTTCTTGTTGGTTAATCTCATTTGTTTTGTTATTAACGAGTGTTTTTAATATATATTTGTTTTGTTTTGGAAGTGTGAGTATACTGATTGGCAGCATTCATATGCCCATCTATTTTTCATAAATGGACTTCATGCAACTAGTTTGTTTTCTAAAACCTGGATGTGTAAATGAGCAAGTGTTGTTATCAACCGACTGCTTAGTGGACTTAGTTACCAATGTGAGCCAGGGAGTTACAGCCAGTAGTTACAGCAGTCGCAGATGGCGGTACAAATATACCAGTGTCTAGTCAACTTTGTATTATCTTAGAAAGAGTTTTTCTGTAATGCTGAATATAAAATATATTTTTATTTCTTGATTTATTGTTAATATGTATAGCTTAACAGTTGTTTTATTGAATGATTTTCGTTAGCATACAAAATTAGAGAAAGCTATAGTTTTGCATATGTATAATTGCCTTCTAGGGGGATTGGCTGAAGATTCAGGAGTCCCTCCCTCTTCACACTGCGCCACTGGTTCGGCACTGGTGCGCCACCAGTTCTATTCCAGCTCTTCTGGGTCCCCCTCTCCGGAGCACGGTTACGCTTTCGTACAGATCTAATTAATGTTTGAAACAGTTTACAAAGCGCATCTGATTGAATGTTCCCAAAAGCAGAAGGACATCCTTTTCCAAAGGATGGAAAATCACTAATTAAAGTGCCGTAATAATGAAAATAAAAGTGCAACGAAATCGAGTGTAACCGAAGAGTCACACGTGCCTTACTTGTAATTTACCTTTTTAGTATCAATCCGTGTGCGCTAGTGCCTTAATTTGGTTTGTCGCCTGCATTGCCGTTGGCCGCCGTCGCTGGATAGATTTTTCCCCCCAGTCGTTCTGTGGAGATCATCCCGCCGGCTCCCGCCCTCGCTTCGTCCCTCCGGGTTCCCACCAGCGGCGCGGCGACCCTCCGGACGGGGTCCTTCGCCAGATGCGCCGCCGGGGCCGAATTCTCAGCCACGGCTGAGAATGACGGGCGCAATCTGACGCGACCGGGACGGCCATGTGTTTCCCCTGCGGACGGAGGGCCTGCGCCGCGCAGCGCCGTCGTGGGAGTGCGCCGTACCACAATGGACGTCGGGAAACGAAGTGGGAGTTTCTCTCGGTCTCTCTTGCTCTCTCTCGCTCTCTTGCTCTCTCTCGCTCTCTCTTGCTCTCTCTCGGTCTCTCTTGCTCTCTCTCGCTCTCTTGCTCTCTCTCGCTCTCTCTCGCTCTCTCTTGCTCTCTCTCGCTCTCTCTTGCTCTCTCTCGCTCTCTCTTGCTCTCCCTCGCTCTCTCTTGCTCTCTCTCGCTCTCTCTTGCTCTCTCTCGCTCTCTCTTGCTCTCTCTCGCTCTCTCTTGCTCTCTTGCTCTCTCTCGCTCTCTTGCTCTCTCGCTCTCTCTTACTCTCTCTCGCTCTCTGTTACTCTCTCTCGCTCTCTCTTACTCTCTCTTGCCCTCACCAGTATCCCTGGCGAAGCTGTCATTTATTGTCTTTATGAGGAAGTACAACCCGAGCGCGCTTGCGGTAGCCCTATTTGGCTTTTGAGACTGAAGGGGCAGGAGGGTACTTACAACCTAGCTAAAGCTAATCTTACACTAGGGCTGGGTTGTCCAACTGGCGACCCGCGATGCCATTTATTGTGGCTCGCGAACGGTGTCGAATGTGAATGTCCCCGTGCATCCCTGTCACGCGAGAATATTGCGCATTTTGCGCACGCGCTGTTGGGATCAACCCCCCACCCTTAATGTGAAATTAGGTTGTTTAGATTCAAGATATTTTTCAGTTAATTCAATAATTCAAAACCATCCTAATGTGCTTCACATCGTTATGCATAATATCACGCATGGTTCAACCTGATATCACGAATGCCCCCCCCCCTTCTCCGTTTCAGGGCAACCAGGAATATCGCTGGGGTCAACTACGAGGAAGTTAGATGTAGATCACTCGAGTAATGTACCGGGAGAGGTGACTCAGTGCACCAACTGATGTCCCTGCTGACCGGGAGGTCCCTGGGTTCTACACCCTCTACCCCGGTGGCAAGATTTTCGACACTAGCTAAATAGCTACGTTGAATTCAGTCGCTGTCTGGAGAAGTATTCTAGCGGCCGGTTGCTCTAATGGGTAGTTTTCCGTGGTTTCTCCGATCAACACCAGGCAAATGCCGGGGGAAGTACCCTAATCAGCGGGCCACGGACCGCGAGCAATCTTTCCTTCTTCCTTGCCCTATCCTCACCTCTTGCACACATTGACACTAACATTCACTACATTACCACACATGCTGGGAGACCTGACGGATGCTTGTCCCGGCTGGGTCGATGCGCCGCTGGTGGGAGATGCCTGGTTGTGGGAAAATCCGCTAGCCGACGGTAGGATCTCGCCATCCAGCGAGGGAAAGATCACCACCACCTCCCGAGGAAACCATGCGCTACACGTACGGAACTAATGACCTCAGTTGTGGACGCGCCCGGCATCACCAATAACCAACTAACCTCGAATAATGCAGATATGGCTCGCAACCATATTAAGTATTTTAGTTGTGGCCCTTGACGTCGTGCAAGTTGGACATCGGCGATGGTGTAACGGTTAGCGTACTGGACTGTTGTACCCAAGTTGGCGGGTTCAAACCCGATCGAAGCCGTGGATTTTTTAAGGGCGAAAAAATCCTTCATACGCCTTCCTTCGGAGGGGAAGTAAAGCTGGCTGTCCCATGTTCGTAGATTTACTTGCATGTAAAAGATCCTCAAGCCTAAATGACGCCTCTGAGCTAAATTCAAATCGCCTGTTTCTCGCCCAAGAAATACCTCCTTTCTCTCCTAGTTGGTGAAAGGAGCGTAGCGAAATTGCGTCGTCAGACGGGAGATGATCAGAGCGGGCCTGATGGCCCGAGTCTCGCCACGTAAAATAAGGCAAATTCAATTCAATTCAACTCACATCCCTGCACGAGGTTATAAGTTGACCTCTCCCCTGCTGCCGCAAACGCCAGATAGCCAGCCAAAAGACTGAAATGTAGTGGCTATTGTATTCTGTTGAGTGTTTTAATGAAAGAAAGGTCATACATGCGTGGGTTTTGCTGCATTGTCCGACTGCATATTTGTTACGTATGTGCTCGCGCAAATATTAAGCTTGCTGGGCAGCAGTCTGCCTCGTGTAATTTGAGAAATAAATACAAGAATGTAGGGATTCAGATATAGTTACTGAAGAATGATTATATCTACGAGAACATGAAAGGGAGCGGAAAATGGTTAATGAGAGGGCTGACTGAAGAAGACCCGAGAATGAAATGACGTAAGTGTAAAAAAAAATACTGAATCAAAAACTCGAGAATGTTGTCTAAATAAAGGGTAACCAATTTGAAGAATGACGAGCAGCCATCGCCTAGTAAAGCAAGCTGAGATTAAACCACAATATTAGGTTAAGTGTGCTAATTTAATTAAAAATCGTATATTCGGTTTAGATAGTGATTATTTAGGACATATTATTTTATTATATATGTTGCTTTTCCTAGTCAGTTTCGTATTCGTGAACCTCCTTTTAGTACAAGTATTACAAATTATGTACGTTGGCCTGAATTTACCTGAGGACCCGACAGACCTGCCGGCACCTCCCCTGTATAACCACTTCGTGGGCCAATCTACCACACGCATATTACTTCCCGAATGCCACTTCGAAGAAGTCGTTGGATCCTCGCCCCGTGTGAATATTGTTACCCACGCATTTGTCGTGCTGCTTGTACCTTATTACGGATCGCCAGTTTTTCAGTGCGACAAGAGTTTTTGAAATGTTTAGAGGCGATACATGTGTAATTGGCAATTCCCCCTTGCCACGAGACCCAAGCCTACCACGGAAATTCAACCCGCGCCCATGGTGTACTAACAGGGTGCAACTGTCCCAAGCTCTGCGCCACCGGCCGGCTGTGGTTGGTCTGGGAGAAACGTTTCAAAATGAGTGATAGGATATACGAGTCGTTCATCTTTACCCTCTTCAGTGCTCAGAAGTATAAGGTGTAAACTTGTCATGCGGAGTTCAAACCTCCAATCCTAAAGCAGGGCAATGATCACCGCTACGCTCTACGTTATTTAGATCCGTAATTATTTTTTTAATTTCCCGCTATTTTTATTTCGTATATAATACTTACGTAAAACGCTCTGTCAAAAGATCACTCAGACGTGTGCCAAACGACCCATGCAGGAAGGGAAGGAAATGTTTTGTGCAGCGTTAACCTGTTGCTGCTTGCGTCGATTGGCTCCACTTGACTCGCCTCGCTGTTCGCACGGCATTGGCGAGCGCTGTCCGTGCGGCACGCAGCCGGGTGGCCAGCCTTCGTGGCGCGAAGCAACACGCGCGAACGCGCCCGGCCGCGCCGCGCCGCGCCGCGCCGGCAACGAGGTGATTGGCGTGCGGCAGCGCTGGCTCCGGCCCCGGCCCAGCTGCTGGCCCTTGCGAATTCGGGCTGGCCGTCGCTCGGGCCGGGCCGTTTAACAGGGCGAACAGCGCCTGAAGACAAGAGGCCGTTCGGTTATACGGCGGAATGTGTTTGAGCGCTCTTTTGTTTTTATGGTCGTCGTTTTTGAAATTGGTTCTTCGTTGTGCGGATGTAAGTTGTTTTACGACGAGGAATACACGAAAACATTTGTAAGGGGGCGTCCATAAATTACGTAACGCAAATTTGGAGTATTTTAAATACCCCCTCTTTCCCCTGCATCACACCCATAACGAGCAACTGAACCCCTCCCAACTAATTACGTGACGCTTACGACAACACCCCCCACCTTGTAAAGATGTGAAAATAAATTATAGCTCTGTAAAAAAATTGTATTCATTTTATTAGTTTGTATTAAAATTTATAATTGAAGTTGGAATTAGTTCTCGATGCTGATTGCACCTAACAGTAGGATTGGGGGCAAATTTTGAGTCGTGGAAGGACGCACAGACGAAAAAATTTCTGATCAAAATCCCGTATCCTCGCCGCCGGGATGGGGAATGCGCGACAGTTTACAGCGTCAATTTAATTGCATTCTACCAAATACTACAGATCAGTTTTGAATATGTACTACGTAATCTTACAGATGCAACACAAAATTGAAGAAAAATATTTTTTTTTTGTAACAACTTCCAATATCTTTAAACAAATTTATTTTGAAACATATTAATTAGGTATTTTAAGATTTTAGTTCAAGACCAAAAAAATAAATATTTTCACAAATGTTAAAAAATATAAAAATATCAATGTTACGGAGCACTAATCAAATACGCCCTACCTCTAAGTATCCCAGGCTAAAACCCTCTCTCCCCCTCTTTATCGTTACGTAATTTATGGACGACCCCTAACAGTATACCGACCTCGGGAGGAAGAATATTTTGCATACAACCATCGTTTGAAGAAAAATAGACATTAAAAAAATTGTGTAGTCATAAAATCCTTTTACACAAAAATTATAAAAATCAAATTATGTCCCCAATCTAATTCCAGAGCTGGATGCTGTGTGTTAAATAAAATTTTGTAGATGGCAAAGTGCAACTAATTACTCGTACATTTCTGAGGCTTATGAACTACATGAGAACGTGGAAGTAGAATTCGTGTGTCTCTGCGAAGAGGAATTACCGGTTTTCATCTCATGGCTGTGTTCTTTTTGGGAGAGCCAGCCAGCCTGCCTCGGCGGCGGCGGCGGCGGCGGCGGCTGTAGTTTCCCTTGGGCCTGGAACGCACGGCCCGCGGAGGGCAGGGCGACGGCGACAAGAAACGAGCTGCGGGCGGCGCCGGTGACGGCGGCGGCGGAGGCGGAGGCGGAGACGGCGTGGGGCCCGAGGAAGGGATGGGGGCGGCGCGCCGGGACATCTCGCGACAGCTGCGGCTTCGCTGCCGCCCCCATCCACCGCCGCCTGCGCGTCGCCAACGCCCCCGCCCCCATCCCGCTCCGCCGCCCCCCTCCGCTGGCGAGCCCCGTGCGTTATTGCGAGCGTGCGTCGGGCGGGTCGGGGCGGGTCGAAGCCTGCCGACGTCGCGCCGCGGGGAAGCGCATACCTCGTAATGGCACCATCATCTTGCTGTGTCCCCCGTCGCCGACCATCACCGTCGTCGTCCGCGCCTTGGCTGCATGGCGACGGGGGGAGGGGAGAACTGACGGCGATGTCCCCGGCTGTGGATTCGCGCTTCGGTCCTGTCCCGTCCCGTTCGCTTCCGTTCCGTCCCGTCCCGTCCCGTTCCATCCCGTCCCGTCCCGTCCCGTCCCGTCCCGGCCTCTTCCAGTCCCGTCCAGTCCACTCCAGTCCCGTCCAGTCCACTCCAGTCCCGTCCAGTCCACTCCAGTCCCGTCCAGTCCACTCCCGTCCAGTCCCGTCCCGTCCCGTCCCCGCTTTGATGAGCCGTAATGGTGGCGACGGCGAGGGAATCATGTCCGCCTCACGGTGAACTCGATGGCGGCGGCGGCGGCTTTTATACTCTCGTGAAACGAATGTGGCGATGCTCGAGCGCGAAACTGAAAGGTGCCGCGGGGCTGTCGCCTCTTTTCGGCGCTCTTCGGGGATTAAGACGAGTAATTACCATAAGATGCCGGCCGCCTTTCGCTCTGCTTTTTGGTTTTCAATTGCGTCGTAAAGGGGATACGGCTGTAGGAAAGAGGAATGGATGAAGTGGGATTAACTCCATTTTAATTTTTGAGTAATGATTTGCGATTTTTTGAAGATCTAATCCGCATAAACCCTTATGAACAACAATTACAAAATTAAAACATTTTTAAAGTATATATTTAAAATAAAATACGAATTATTAAGTTTACGTAGTCAATTTGTCACCTTTCGGAACTATTTTTTTTTATCGCTGTAACTGAAGGAAACTCGCTGTGGTTGGATCTCTTCTTATTTGTGTAACATTTAGATACCGTGTATTCATTGATAGCTGAATTAATCGAGCGTACATTAATTGGAAACATCGTTCAATGATCTCATATTTACGAAACGTTTGGAAACTCCCTAGAGACGTAACTTATCAGCCAGTGTTATCGCCGGCCGATTTCGAGAAGGGGGCGAAGGAGCATTAGCTTTGCGCTGTCTGTCTTGTATCAACAAGGAGCGTCCCGGGCCTCTGGCAGATGGCGTGGTGGCTGGACCCTTGCGATTCTGTGGGCGCGGCGCCCCCGCGTGCGCTTGCCGCCGCT
>BOPP01000092.1:3931165-4025843 GCA_017312745.1 Gryllus bimaculatus
AAAAAAGAGAGAGATAAGGCCTTTCTGCAGAAAGAAACCAGCAATTTGATGAGTGGCGAGTGTGGACGCTATTTTTTTCCACACTCTTGCCCACTCCAGTCTTCAAGCTGTTACTCCGTCACTTGCCCCCTTCCTATATCTACGTTCTAAATTCTCTGGATATTTCATTATTGCACTGTGTTTGCTTATTCATCGAGATCAAATTGCGACGTGTAGCGGGCGAGGTCGGGACGAGTAAGATCAGGGCCTGGGCAAGCGAGCACAATGGGGAAAAAAAGGTTTTTTGGGAAGGCCCGGTCGAAGACCGAGACGAGACGAGAACGAGACGAGGATGGTGGGTGGGGTGGGGTGGGTGGGGGGTGGGGTGGGTGGGGTGTTGGGTGGAGTCGCGGGGCAGGGCGCGTTTGGCAATCGCCGTCATCGCTCGCGCCCGCGCTGTCATGTCGTCGCATCGCACGGCACGCGCGACTGCGTGAGTACAGCGCTAACCCGTCGCGCCGGTCGAGGCTAATCACGCGAGCGCATACACGGTTGAGCGACTACCCTGACGGAACTACGGGACTCTATGACTCTACAAACATGTCTCTCTTCATGCTTCTGGCTTGTTGTAAAGCAAATAAGCTTTCAATGGTGATCAGGATAGACACTCTTTTTCTAGTTAACTCACACATAAAACTACAACTTAAAATGTACGTTTTGTGAGAGTTTTAAAATGATGTAAACCATTTTCCCCATGTTCATTTAAAAATGCGATGAGGAAATGGTTTGGTGAATCGAGTTAACTCCAGTAAGACCTCTCCATAATAAATTTCAACGTTTCAACTCTACAATTTCTTCATTTGGCCAACTATTATTGATCCAGTATTCTGCAGAACACATGATGTGTACGCGCATGCAAATATGATTTCTTTTAAATGCATTTACTTTAACACACAGTTTGTACGTCGTGTAGCAGAGTACATTCAGACTGCAATGATTCTCTTAATCATTTACACGCTATTTCAACGTCCGCATTCACTTAAATTGAATAATGCGACTTAATTTACGGTACCTGACTGTCAGAAATTGACAATCAATCAAATCAACAGCTTCAAAGACAGCTCAAGCACGAAAATAATTTAAATTTAATCCAAGCATTCATGAAAACGACGGAAACGCACATAAATTATATATTCGTAATTCATAAAGAATGTAAATCCGATTGTCAGCGACAACCCAGCAACTGGCTAAGCTTGTAATTATTTGCCGGCAATCAGGCGCCCCTGGAAAACTGCACAGCCTAGCAGGCGCGATTTCATGCAAAGAGCGCCGACGTTTCTCAGGTCGCGAAGGAAGTGCTTCGTCCTTGCGGCCGGCGCAGAAACGAAATACCGCGCCGCACACGACGCGAATCGCCGCCCCACATGCGCGCTCGGCGACGCCGGGGCTGCGGGAGTAGATCACCCTCCGCGACGGGACAAACGGGTCGCAACAGCCCACTGACAGGGGAACGGAGGAAAGTTCAGGGGCCTGTAAAAGCCAACCGAAAAACAACACGCGGGGAAACTCATGAGAGTTACAGAAAAAGCATAACGCATAGCTTCCGCTCGTATAAACCTTGCTCTTAATTTCATCTTAATTGTTTAGATATCGTTAAATATCGATATTTTCAATACGAAACCAGGAATTAGCATGTATTGTAAATCAGTGTTGAGACACAACGTTATCTACTAGCGAATTGAAAATGTTTACGTCTATGTCAATTCCAAAGCAGGGCAGGGAAAGTTTTAAGCACATCGCTTTTAAAATTGAGAACGCTTACAAGGCTCTTTCAGTCAGCCACTGATTTGCAAGTACCAAATTCTTAGACAAACGCAGAGATTAAATTATTAATATGAACACACAGAAAGGGCAAGTCCTCTAACCAAACAGAGAAACGAAGATTAGTCAACAGAACACGTATTTGTTATCAAGGAATCATTTTCATAGATAACATGCTACATATCCATAATTGGAACACACATGGAATAATATCATTTCCAAATATAAATTCACGCACAGCCCAAGAAAGGTAATTACATATAAGTTTAACGGTCCAGTAAGTAACGGCGTAGGGAGACTTACAGTCCTGTAGGGTCAGACAACATGCCAGAGCTACTGGCAACTGCCAGTAGCCATGGCGATGTAGGTACAACTCGTTGGTTAACGAGCATTACATCATTGAAACAATAAAATGCGAGTATCAGAGTAAGTAAATGTGGTGGGCCTAGCGGACAAATGTATGAGCAGTCCACGTCCATTTATGCTTGGTCCCCGTATGTACGTTTCTTGTAATTTGAAATCAATTTTTCACAATAATCTTTATCGAACAGATTTTCTTAACCATTAATGCCTCCAAACCATCTGTTTAATGTAAGCCACATAGAGAAGATCGTCGGTTTTTCCCTTTTAATAACGGGCAATAAACCCGTACAGTGTTTAACTGCTTGACAGGGATACCCCACGGCTGCGCAATGGATATAAGACGATCAAAATAAAAAGTTGCATATAATAGGCATATGGAGTTCAGACAACATCTGGCAACCTCGAAAAACACTTAGAAGTCGAAACACCGTTAGCTCACTGAACATCACTCGGAACGAAGGCGTCCGATATGCTTAATATCCTTTTTTATTTTCTCGCACTCTCGTTGGAGCAGTATACTAATACGTGCGCCGGAAAACGGGTGAATTTGCGGTACAAAAACTCTTATTGCCGGATCCCTGATATCGAGGAGTGGACTAAATCGTCTTCCGATGTAATAATAATTACTTCCTCTAACGCGCGTGGTGTATCCAGAATCCATGTTTAATGGGTCTTGATACAAAAAACATCGCTTGACGGCAAAACGTTCGTCTGTCCAACAGTCCGTCCGCTCCGCAGTCAACTTGACGCCCCAACCATTCAGCCCATCCAACCATGTCTCCAAAGTTGATATCCCGATAATCTGCACAAACTCGACACTTCGGGAAGTTGTCAAACAGATATTTTTTGATTTTTGGGGTATTTTGATTGAAGCCTCAAAACATTTTCAAAATATCTCACAATGGCCTCCAATTGTTTTGAATTAAAACTATGTCTATCGCTAGTAGAAGAGCGCCTGAGAAAATAATGCAGGTCGCATGATTTCGTTAAAATCCTAGATTTTCGAAAATTGCCTAAAGTTCCAATTTCTTTGGACATCTTTCTAGACAATCTACATTGAGGTAGATTTTTTGTCTTAATAATCTGTTTTTTTCAAAAGAATCTAGACAAGAAGCGAATGTACAATTTGTTTTCAGACAATATGATTGTTTGTGTTAATGTTTTGGCTGAAAATAGGAATTTTTAATTTTTTTTAAGCAATTTGTTTCCTCTAAAAACGGCCCCAATTTTTCATTAAAGTTTTTTTTCGTCGTATGTCATTAAGGGGCGGCAAAAAATCGGTTGCTAGTCCATTTTTAGCAACGCCACTCATTTTCGAAAATTGCAGAAAAGTTAAACACTTCAATAATTACAAAATTGTAGGTAGAGAATCTTGGCCTGAAAAAAAGCTTTTTGAAAAGATCAGCTCTTTAAAAGGTCAAATACAGTTTTTGGGAAAAACTAATGTTTACGCGCTAATTTGGGCTGTCAATGAATTAAATTTATAAAAAAAAGGGCATTTTGTCAAAAATCGCTCGACATTTTTTAAAGCATTTTTTTTAGCGGATAGAAGGTACTGCTGAAAAAGAAATGGTGGCGGGTCTCATTTCGTTGAAAGTCCCACATTTTGAAATATTGCATGAAATACTAAGTGCTGTTTGTAGCACTTCTCTTTCTTTTCTTGTTTCTTTGGGCCCGTACAAGGATCAAAAGTTTATTAAAACGTAATCTACAAAATGATTTCTTTGAGTTCTATAACGTGAGCGCATTAGAATTTTCCTTTAATACGAATATTAAAAAGTGTCAAGGATGATTTTAGGAAAATGGCGTCATTTATTAATTCCTAGCTCCTTTCCTTTTTCGAGATATTTCAGGCTCAGAACTTTTCTTGTCTGTAGGAGAGTCACTAAAGGTTTACGCGAAAACGGTTCAAAATAATTTTCGTTAAAAAAATAAACAGAATAAAACTTTCTCTAGTTTAGTTCATAATTGTGAACATTTAAGGCGTTTGGCATGTGAGAAGTTAGTATAAGAGTAAACGAATTGATTGGTCGAATGATTGGCGACAGGATCTAGTGACAAATGAGTGAGAAGCTTTGCAGATTATCCTGAGAGTCATGTAAGAGGAAACGTATGATAGGTGGTAAGCGCCAGGATGAGGCGATATTCTAGATCTTCTGGGAATACAGCGTTGCACCGGGTTAGACACGGAAGCAAGGAAATGCGATTAGGAAAGTATTGCGAGGTTAGAATGGGCATGCCGAGTCTAGGGAATGGGACTTCATGTACGATAGGGGCGGTGAAGGGAGTCAGGGTCTTTTAAATGTACAAAAGCAGGGAAGTCTAGTGGGGCGATTAGGCAGCGCGATTGCTAAGTAGCACGTAAAATGCGAAGTTTATCGTCAAACTAACGATTCTGTAAAAACCATGATTAACTGAGTTGCATTCCGTACAGGCAAGCACTGGAAATAAGTTTGCGGCAACAGGTAGGGCAAAAATTGTTTCGGTGGGTAAAATATTGAAATTACATGTAACTTTTCCAAGATTCTCATTTTAGATTGCTCCAGTCTATCAAATTATTGATCTAGTAGCGAGCTGTAGTATGTACGTATGCTCGTGCATCCCAGGTCGGTCGGTGCGAGGACGGAGTGCGAAGGAGTGCGGCCGGGGTGAGGTGAGATGGAGGGAATGTGCTCAAGGTGCGACGTGGGGGGAGGGTGCTGGCAGCGGAGTTAGGGCGGGAGGGGGCAGGGCGATGCAAGGGCTGCGGGGCAAGGCGCCAGGGGGTGTAGTCTGCCCTCAGCAATCCGTGCCTGTTCAGTCGAAGTGGCTGGTATGAGCAAGGCGGGTGGGAGCCGTCGGGGTGAGAGGGGGGGGTGGAGTGTGGGAAGAGTGGGTGGGGGTGTGGGTGGGGTGGGGGGTGGGGGGAGGAGCGAGTAGAAGGCGGGACGGGAATAAATCCAGCGCTGACGCTTTCGAGAGCGGGCGGCGCGCGTCGCTCCCGTCGCTGTCGACACCGCAGCCACGACTCCCACACGCGGCCGCCAGCGGAGCACGCATAACTGCACACGTAGCACGAAAATGGCAGGGGCAAAAGATATTAACAGGCGAAGAAAGAAATGACATTTTTCGGGATGGCATGTTGTGATACTAGTTCTTCGCTGTACTACATTAGAGAGAAAACAAACAAAAGGGAGACGGCAGATTTTTTTTTTTTTTTAAATAATACGCAAAATAGTGCAAGGTTTTTAAAACGACACGAATGCAAATGTTTTAAACAAACATTTTGGTTTCATTCATTAAATTTTTATAGAGCATAGCGGAGGCCTAAAAACAGACGGAAACGATAAAGGAAGCAGAACACATGGGGGAGACTGGTGCGATTTGGCGGGCACAGCTTAAGGACACGGGGCAGATGGCGTCGGTGGCAGGCCGACGTGGCGAGAAGAAGAAGCTCCGCGTTTGTGAGCCGAGCGCCGCAAGTGATGGATGCGGTGCGCGCCCAAGCGACGCATGGGCCTTGACGACACCGCACCCCCTCCTCTCCGCATCAAAACCTTGCCGAACCGGCTGTCATCTTCCGGAGGCAACAGCTCGACGCTCGCAGATGCAATCACGTGATTTTACGTAAATGGCAATACTAGTTTTCTCCCTGGCAAATAGTAGTTTTGGTTGGCATTATACGGATTCAATATTGGCCGTATCAGGCATAAACCAGTTATTATTTTTTAGCGCAGCTAGTACGCAGAATTTAGCCGGAATACTGCATGTGATACTGCACAAATTGGTTTAGATTTATTTATTAAAAAAATAACATAGTAAATTTGTATGTGACTTATGTGGGAGAGGATATTTTTTCATTTTCTATTCAATATACAAAGTTCTAGACTACTATATCGTTGACATAGCCTTGTTTCCTGTAAATAATTTCAAGTCATAATACACATTTTTTTGCAGGGCGGATTCTGAATTTCCGATGACCCTAAAAATGGAGCATTGCACAAAAGAAACAATAGCAACCTACTTTTTATCCACTTCCCAAAAGTCATAACTGTACGAAACGGGAATCATTGTCGTAATAAGGTGATTAGAAATAAGTGCTGTAATACTTTACGGCCAGTATTAATTAGAATGTCTCGGTAATGAAAGAATATTAACAATAACCGCACGACTCAATAACTAAATACCATCATGTTCACAATCGAAGACGAAAAATTCAAATTTAACGAAAATTATATTACATGGAAAAGTTTTGCAAGGGGAAAAGAACGCTACGATATTCGTATCGTTCATCTATGATCACTATTTATGAGGTGTGAAGGAAGAAAATAGCCGATTTTCACGCATGACAATCCCTCGTCTTTATAACGCAAAATGTTTTAATATAATATGCCGTGTGACACCAAATAAAACAAACAACACGTAAATGTCACTACTCTGAAGACTCTATGATTTCAAATTTTAGATAAGTCGCTTGAATAAAACACGCATGACGTCACCCAGCACTAGAGTATTTTTGACCGCTCTCAGGAAACGCTGAATTTACGATCCTTGACGGCAGATTTCTACCCACGCTATTGCTCGAGAGATCTCGCAACGATCCCTTAGGGTCATGATTTGGTCCGGACAGTCCATCTCTACCGAGAATGATCTGCATCAGCTTAGGAAGGCGCTGGGCAACTCAACCGGTCGATCAAAGTGAAAAAGCTGCTTTGAAACAGTTTTTCTAAAACTTTTCAGTGAAGACAGAAAATTGTTTGCCAACAGGTTTACATACATAGATCACGAACGTATTGTTTACTCGAAGTGCAAATCTCATTAAAATAATTCTGCATTTATGTCAACAAGAATCTATTCACTATAAACATACTATACATTACCGCGTCTCAGAAGAGATAGATATGTAACATATTCCTAAATATGGAAATTTAAGGTTCAAATGGATGCAACCGAATCTGATTCCATACAACCATTTCTTTCTAGTTTTAATTGCATATACCCGATATTTCATTACAAACAGTTTTACATGACGTCATCGTTCTTAAATTTGTTTGACGTGTTCAAATCGCTACTGAGGCTCATTCTTGAAGCATTTTCAACGCTTCCCAAATTCGAGAAGAGCGTTACACCCGGATCGCGCGGAATGTAGGACTAGGAGGGAAGGGGAAACGAAGAACAACCAGTAGGCGGCGGCAGCGGCGGCGCGGCATCGTGCCCGATGAGATTCAGACACGCGCTGCCATCCATGGAGTTGCGCCGCACCGCCGCATGCAGCAGTAACGCCGACTCTCCATCCGGTCGCCACTCACTCGCGGCGATTCTTTCAACCTTTCTCCTCGCACTCTTCCATCGGGACATCGCCCATATTTCATTACCGCCGCCACCAGCGTCGTAAAGGTGATGTTTACTCGCCACTCCACAGCTCTCGCACCGGCGCCAACGCATGCGTTCACGCGCGCCCGCCGCGCCGCCGCGCAACGCGCCGCGTGGGGCGCGGGACGCGGTAGATGCCGGGGCCGGCGCGGCAGCGGCGCGGCGCGGCGCGGACGCGGCGCGGCGCCGTTGGGTGGCCTGCCCCAGCACGCGCACAGCCGTCCGTTGCAAATGCGCTGCCGCGCCGCGCCGCGCCGTTAGCGAGCCGCTGGGGCGGGCCTAATTGAGTGACGAGCTGCTCGGCACGCGGCCTTGCGCGAGGCACTTCGTGCTCGCGTGCGCGTCTCGGCGGCGGCGGCGGCGGCCAGCGCGGCCCGCCGCTGCCGCCGCCTACTGGCTTGTCTTGTTTCCCCTTCCCTCCTAGTCCTACATGCGCGATCCGGGTGTAACGGCTTCTTCTCGAATTTGGGAAGCGTTGAAAATGCTTCAAGAATGAGCTCAGTAGCGATTTGAACACGTTCACAACATTAAGAACGATGACGTCATGTAAACTGTTTGTAATGAAATATCGGGTATATGCAATTAAACTAGAAAGAAATGGTTGTATGGAATCAGATTCGGTTGCATCCATTTGAACCTTAAATTTCCCAATTTTAGAATATGTTACATATCTATCTCTCTGGAGACGGGTAATGTATAGGATGTTTATAGTGAATAGATTCTTGTGACATAAATGCAGAATTATTTTAATGGATTTGCACTTCGAGTAACAAGTACGTTCGTGATCTTATGTATGTAAACCTGTTGGAAACTAATTTTCTGTCTCACTGAAAGTTTTAGAAAAACTGTTTCAAAGCAGCTTTCACTTTGATCGACCGGTTGGTTGCCCAGCCGCCTTCCTAAGTGATGAGATCATTCTCGGTAGCAGAGTGACTGTCCGGACAAATCGAATTGACCCTAAGGGATCGTTGCGAGATCTCTCGAGCAAATAGCGTGTAGAGAATCTGCGTCAAGGATCGTAAATTAGCGTTCTCCTGAGAGCGGTCAAAATACTCTAGTGCTGGTGGGACGTCATGGTGTTTTTATTCAAGCGGACTTATCTAAATTTGAAATTCATAGAGTCTTCAGAGTAAGTGACATTTACGTGTTGTTGTTTTTTATTTGGGTTCACACGGCATATTATATTAAAACATTTTGGTTATAAAGACGAGGGATTTGTCATGCGTGGAAAATCGGCTATTTTCTTCCTTCACAACCTCATAAATTAGTATCATATGATGTAACGATACGAATATCGTAGGTTCTTTTCACTTTGCAAACTTTTCCATGTAATATAATTTTCGTTTAAATTTGAATTTTCGTCCTTCGATTTGTGACAGATTGGTATTTAGTTATTGAGTCGTGGGTTATTTGTAATATTTCTTTCATTACGAGACATTCTAATTAATACTGGGCCGTAAAGTATTACAGCACTTATTTCTAATCACACTTATTACGACAATGATTTCCGTTTCGTACAGTATGACTTTTGGGGAAGTGGATAAAAAGTCAGGTTGCTATTGTTTCTTTTGTGAGGCTTCCATTTTGAGGTCTATCGAAATTCAGAATCGGCCTGCAAAAAAATGTTATTATGACTTGAATTATTTACAGAAACAAGGCTATGTCAACGATATAGTAGTCTAGAACTTTGTATATTGAATAAAAATGAAAATAATGATCCTCTCCCACATAAGTCACATACAAATTTACTATTGTTATTTTTTTAATAAATAAATCTAAACCAATTTGTGCAGTATCACATGCATATTCCGGCTAAATCTGCGTACTAGCTGCGTAAAAATAATACCTGTTATGCTGTATACGCAATATGAATCCGTATAATCAACAAAACTACTATTTGCCAGGAGAAACTAGTATTGCCATTTACGTAAAGATCACGTGGATTGATCTGCGAGCGTCGAGCTGGTTGCCTCCGAAGATGACAGCCGTTCGGCAAGGGGTTTTGATGCGGGAGGGGGGGGGTGCGGTGTCGTGCAAGGCCCATTGCGTGCGCTTGGGGCGCGCAACCGCATCCATCACTGCGGCGCTCGGCTCCAACGCGGAGCTTCTTCTCTCGCCGACGTCGCCCTGCCACCGACGCCCATCGCCCCGTTCTCTAAGCTGTGCTCCCGCCAAATCGCACCGTCTCCCCCAGTGGTGTTTCATGCTTCGTATCGTTTTCCGTCTGTTTTTGAGCATTCGCTACTGCTCTATAAAATTAATGAATGAACAAATAATGTTTGTTTAACATTTGCATTCGTGTGTTTTTAAAAACCTTGCCACTATTTGCGTATATTTAAAAAAAAAAAATCTGCCGTCTCCCTTTTGTTTGTTTTTCTCTAATGTAGTACAGCGAAGAACGTGTCGGAGTCTACCAACATGCCATCCCGAAAAAATAGTCATTTCTTTCTTCGCCTGTTAATATCTTTTGCCTCTGCCATTTTCCGTGCTCGTGTGCATTATGCGTGCTCCGCTGGCGCCGCGTGTGGAGTGCGTGGCTGCGGTGTCGACAGCGACGGGAGCGACGCGCGCGCCCGCTCCGAAAGGTCAGCGCTGGATTTATCCGTCGCCGCCTCTACTCGCCTCCCCCCACCCACCCCACCCCACACCACCCCACCCACACCCCACCCCACCCCACACCACCCCACCCACTCCACCCCGCCCCGCCCCGCCCCTCTCAGACCTGCCCCGCCCGACCCGCTCTGCCCCGCTTCCCTCACCCGCCTTGTTCTCATACTCAGACCCTCACGTTCGACATGGAACAGGCACGGATAGTAGACTGGAGGAGCAAATCGACTACCAAACCCCATCCTGGCGCTGCTTGCGCCTCTGCACGGCCCTTGCATCGCCGCTGCCACCGCCCCTACGACCTTCCCTGCTGCCAGCACCGGCCCTGCTTCCGCCCCGCCCCTACGTCTGTTCCCCTCCCTAACTCCGCATCCCATCTCCTAACCTCCGCCTACGTTTCCTTCGCGCACCTTGCTTCCGTCATCCCCGGCACACCTGACCGACCTCTGGAAGATGGCCCACCTAGGCGTACCACACAAATACTAATCGAGTCTCTTTACAATTACTCTAGATAATAGAAAGTACACCTTTGTCAATATGACTGTCGAGCAAATCATTCGACAATTCAATTCGTACGTTATATCGTTTGGGAACAGTTGTTACTTGTAAAAGTTTCTTCATCTTCATATTTTAACACCGCACGAAATTAATTTTTGCCCGAAACCCTGTTTTTGCACGTAAAAACTTATATTCACAGCAAGTAGTTGCCTGTAATATTTGGAAGAGTAAGACCTCAGTTAGTCATGCGCTTTTTATACCATGCATCGTTTGATAGGATATTATTTGAGGAAACATTTTGTAGATTACGTTATAATAAACTTTTGACCCTTGCAGGGGCCCGAAAAGAGAAGTGCTACAACAGCACTTCGCATTATTCGAAAATGTTCAACGAAAATGAGACCCGCACCATTCTTTTCAGCGTACCTTCTATCCGTGGAAAAAATTGTTTAAAAAAATGTCGAGCGATTTTTTGACAAAATGCCTTTTTTTATAAATTTAATTCATTTGGAGCCCAAATTACGCGTAAACAATTAGTTTTTCCCATAAACTGTATTTGACCTTTTTAAAGAGCTGATCTTTTCAAAAAGCCTTTTCTTCAGGCAAGATTCTCTACCTACAATTTTGTAATTTTGAAGTGTTAAATTTTTGCAATTTTCGAAAATGCGGTGCGTTTGCTAAAAATGGGACTAGCACCGTATTTTTTGCCGCCCCTTAATACATACGACGAAAAAACTTTAAAGAAAAATTGGGGGCCGTTTTAGAGGAACAAATTGCTTAAAAAATTAAAAATTCCTCATTTTCAGCAAAATTACACGAAACAACTCATATTTTCGAAAAATTGTACATTAGCTTCTTTCTAGATATCTTTGAAAAAACAGATTTGATTAAGGAAAAAGTTCTACCTTCAATGTAATTGTAGAAAGATGTCCAAAGAAATTGAACTTAGGCAATTTTCGGAAAATCTAGGATTTTAACGATCATGCGACCTGCATTATTTTCTCAGGCGCTCTTTCTACTATAGACATAGTTTAATCAAACAATTTGGAGCCATTTGTGAGAATATTTTGAAAATGCTTTTGAGGCTTCATGCAAAATACCCTCAAAAATCAAAATATCTGTTTGAAACTCCCGAAGTGTCGAGTTTGTTCAGATTGATCGGGGTATATAAACTTTGGAGAATGGTTGGAATGGCTGAATGGTTTGGGCGCCAAGGTTGACTGCGGATGGACGGACAGTGGACAGACGAACGTTTTGCCGTCAATCGAGTTTTTTGTATCAAGGACCCATAAAACATGGATTCTGGATACACCACGGGTTAGAGGAAGTAATTTATTATACATCGGAAGACGATTTAGTCACTCCTTCGATATCAGAGTCCGGCAATAAGAGTTTTTGTACCGACAATTCACCGTTTTCCGGCGCACGATTATATACTGCTCCAACGAGAGTGCGAGAAAATAAAAAGATATTAAGTCTATCGAACGCTTCGTTTCCGAGTGATGTTCAGTGGTAACGGTGTTTCGCTCTAATGTGTTTTTCGAGTTGCAAGTGTGTCTGATACTCCATATGCTATTATATGCAAACTTTTATTTTTATCGTCTTATATCTCTTGCAGCCGTGGGGGTTATTCGCTGTCAAGCAGTTAAACACTTACGGGTTTATGCCCGTTATAAAAGGGGAAAATCCGACATCTTCTCTATGTGTGTTACATTCAGATGGATTTGGGGCATAATGGTTTGAAAGATCTGCTGTTAAAGATATTGTGAAAATTGATTTCAAATTACTAAAGAACGTACATACGTGACAAGGCTAAATGACGTGACTGCTCATACATTTGTCGCTAGCGCCACCACATTTACTTACTCTGATATCATCGCATTTTATTGTTTCAATGATGTATTGCTCGTATACCAACGAGCTGTACCTACATCGCCATGTCTACTGGCAGTCTGCGCAGTGCCTCTGCATGTTGTCTGACCCTAAGTCTGACTGTAAGTTCCCCTACTGCGTTACTTACTGACCGGTAAACTTATATTATTACCTTTCTTGGGCTTGGGTTGAATTTAATTTTGGATGATATTATTCATTTGTGTGTTCAATTGATCGGATATGTAGATGATATCTATGAAAATGATTCCTTGAAAACAATACGTGTTCGTTGATAATCTTCGTTTCTCTGCTTTGGGTAGAGGACTTGCTTTTCTGTGTGTTCATATTAATATTTAATCTCTGCGTTTGTCTAGAATTTGTGTCTTTGCAAATCAGTGGCTGACTGAAAGAGCCTTGTAAGGTTTCTCAATTTTAAAGGATGTGTTAAAACTTTCCCTGCCTGCTTTGGAATTGCATAGACGTAAACATTTTTCAATTGGTCGTAGATAACGTTTGTGTCAACACTGATTTACAATACATGGCTAATTCTGTTCGTATTGAAAATATCGATATAACGATATCTAAACAATTAAGGATGAAATTAAGACAAGGTTTTATACGAGGGAAGCTATCGGTTATGCTTTTCTGTAACTCTTCATTAGTTTCCCCGCGTGTGTTTTCGGTCTGGCTTTTACAGGCCCCCTGAACTTTCCTCCGTTCCCCTGTCAGTGGGCTGTTGCGGACCCGTTTGTCACCGTCGCGGGGGTGATCTACGTCCCGCAGCCCCGCGCGTCGCCGAGCGCGCATGTGGGGCGGCGATTGCGGCGTGTGCGGGCGGTAATTTCGTTTCGCGCGCGGCCGCAAGACGAAGCACTTCCTTCGCCGACCTGAGAAACGGCGCGCTCTTGATGAAATCGCGCCTGCTAGCTGTGCAGTTTTCCAGGGGCGCCTGATTGCCGGCAAAATTCAAGCTTCAGCCAGTTGCTAGGGTTTGTCGCTGACATCGGATTTACATTCTTTATGAATACGAATATATATTTATGGTTTCCGTCGTTTTCATTGAATGCTTGGATTGAATTTAAATTATTTTCTGCTTGAGCTTGTCTTTGAAGGCTGTTGATTTTGATTTATTGTCAATTTCTGAACAGTCAGGTACCGTAAATTGTCGCATTATTCATAAGTGAATGCGAACGTTGAATAGGTGTAATGATAAGGAAGAATTCATTGAGTCTGAATTACTCTGCTACACGACGCACAAACTTGTGTGTTAAAGTAAAGTGCATAAAAGAATCATATTTGCATGCGGTACACATCATGTGTTCCTGCAGAATACTGGGATCAATAATAGTTGGCCAAATTGAAGAAATTGTAGAGTTGAACGTTGAAATTTATTATGGAGAGTCGTTACTGGAGTGTAACTCGATTCACAAACCATTTCCTCATCGCATTTTAAATGAACTGGGGAAATGGTTTACATCATTTCTAAAACGGTGTCTCCAAAACGGTACATTTTAAGTTGTAGTTTTATGTGTGTTAATAGAAAGGTCGTGCTCACATTGAAAGCTTATTTTGCTTTACATACAAGCCAGAAGCATGAAGAGAGCATGTTTGGTAGAGTTGAGTCGTAGTTCCGTCAGGTTAGTCGTCACCGTGTATGGCTGCGTGTTGCGTGACCGGCGCGACGGGTTAGCGCTGTACATCACGCGTGCGCGTGCGTGCGAGCGACCATGACAGCGGGGCCGAGCGATGACGGCGATTGCCAACGCGCCCTGCCCCTCGACTCCCACCCCACCCCACCCCACCCACCTCGCTCGTCTCGTCTCGTCTCGGTCTCGACCGGCACTTCCCACTCCATGTGCTCGCTTGCCCAGGCCCTGATCTTACTCGTCCCGACCTCGCCGCTACACGTCGCAATTTGATCTCGATGAATAAGCAAGCACAGTGAATAATGAAATATCAGAGATTTAGAACGTAGAATTAGAAGCAAGTGACGGAGTAACAGCTTGAGACTGAGTGGCAAAAGTGTGAAAAATAGGTCCACATCGCCACTCATCAAATTGCTGGTTTCTTTCTGCAGAAGGGCTTCTCCTATCCGTCCGTTCAACCTCAAGATCTATACGCGTTGTTTCCGACTTCAAACCTATGTCTCTTCCCCTTGAAGGCCCTTTAGTCATCTGCGCTCTCCTGTTCTTCCCGCGTGTGTTTCCACCGAATCGCTTTGTGGCCCCCCTACGTCTGTGCAACGTGTTTATGAGGCCGACTCCTTGACCGCGGCGATACCGGCGAAGGAAATATGCTGGTTTCTCTTTTAAATAGCGGAGGGCGTAGAATTTACGCGAGTTGCAATCGAGAAAAGTACCTTATGAAAGAAATTACGCCAGTCGTCGCTCGTAAGCATTCACCTCCACGTACGATTTGGCATGCTAGACTTGCCTTGTTGTTGGACTCGGCGCAGAGGTTATTTCATTAAAGTACCCTAAGCATACCTGGTAGAGCATAGGCACTGGGTTCATGTATTTTTGAAATGCAGGACGTTACATATTTTATTTTTTTAATTAATTTTCAATATTTTTGTTGTTGGCATGAACTTTTTAAAATAATTTCCAGTAGGTTTTTTTTATTCATTTCTGTTTATTACGTTTTCTAGGGTCGGTGTTACCTTCTGTAGAATGTTTTTGTTTTGTTTTCGTGCAAGGAAACGGTTATTCTTTAGTACGATTAATGAGGGTAAATTCATGAGCATGAGAGAGATACCCTTTTACACTTAGTAGTCATTCAATCGTTGTCATGTCAGTGTGTTTCTTGGACTTTCCCAGGGAATGGAAAAATACAATCGCTTTTTAGTGAGTGGTTGAGTAATCATTTCTCACCTCTAACTCGCCGATCATAATCATGTTAATGGCGTGAATACGTTGTTATCTAATTAATACTCTCAACGCGCGCAATTGTGTGAGAGCTTACCACTCGGGAATGACTTTGAGAAACGTTAATGTGTCATTTGTTTCGTGCCCGCACGCGTGATAAATCGTGCGCGTGATTTGAAAGCAGAAGCCCTTCTTGCCTGCTCGGCTAGGCGAGTGGCGCTGTCGGGGCCGGCGCCAGCGGCCTCGTTCCCGCCTGCGGGCAGGTGGCGGCGGGCGCTGCGGCGGGAGGCGCCAGGACGAGCGCCAGCCCGCCCGGGAGAGCGTGGGGGTGGGGTCTGCGACCGCCCCTCCGCGCGCCGTCCAACTGCCCTCACAGTGGGCGCAGAGCGAAATGCAAGAGGGCGTGGCCCGGCCCGGCGACTCGGCCAGCGACTACGCATGCAGGACGCAATGCGATGCGGCCCGAACATTTGGGGAAATGGCGCTGACGAAACCACGCTTGTTGTTTCTTCGTGAGAATTCGGAAACCTTCAACGTTTAAGCGAAGTCAGTGGATGAATGGAGTGTGTCCAAGAAACACAAGCCCGAGGAATGTATGAGATAAATTTGTGGTAAATACAATATCCATGCTAGTTTTTCCTCACATCTTGTTAATATACCTCTACGAACAATACGATTTGACTGCCAAATCTCTGTGGTAGAAAATACTTTATTTATTAGCAGTTCATCATACTGGTCTGGGGCAGGGCGGTGTCTTCGGAAGTGTACTCGCACGAAAAGCACACACAAGCAAACGTGACGTTCCAATCGCGCCGCGCCGCACCACTTGCTGAGTTGGCATGCTCCTAGCTTTACACGATTTTCGCCTCGCACTGCGCCTGATCGCTTCCTGCCCAAATGTTCGTCTGCTGTTTCTCCAGCGAGCAGATTCTGGCGCCTCGTGGGGGCCTAATCAAAGGGATGTCATCTACGATTGCATTCCGATAACTGCATTGAAGGTAAATGCAAAACATATTGAGCTAGATTTGAAATATTGATATCGTGTGATATTGGAGGTCAGATGATTGAATAAGGGAAGAGAGGTGATAATGAAGGGATACGATTACAGCGCATGTTTCCGGCTCGGATGGCAACTTGCCGTATTGACGTCACCATATCAACGAATATTCTTATCAGTCATCCGCAAGTAGCTGGGAATGTGTAGGAATAATATGGTTTATTAACTGTACCTTATTTCAGTGCGAATTGTCCATAAGCGATACTTACTGTAGAGTGGAGTAGTCGTGACTTAGGCATCGGTTCTATAATTATAAAAAAGGTTTTTCTGCAACATTTTTTAATGTTCTTGTATAAATTTTAAGGGGAGCCTTTAAGATGGAAAAAAATCCTCGCGCAAACTTAACAAATCTTCACTGCATTTATCAACATCAGTTGAACCATCGTGTTAAAGATCGAGAGGTTAGTAGTATTTTAGACAAACTATTTCGCCCACGCGTTTCGGGAGGCTGCGTACAGTTGGTTCACTGGCCGGTCCTTCGCCCATGGCCCAGTTCTGGGGCGGGCGAGCAGCCAGGTCGCTCTCGCCCACCGCGCTACCCCTCCCCCTCGCACACAGGAGCTTGCCCACACGTCTTGATCGTCGCCCCGCCCCGCCCCGCCCCGCCCCCCCCACTCACCCACCCCCTCACCCCACCCCACTCACCCCACCCACTCACCACCCCACTCACCCAACCCCGCCCGCACCCAACCCGTCCCGTCCACTCGCCCGCTCCGCCCGCGCGCCCCGCCCCGCCGCACGCCGCCGCCAACGCCCCGCCGGTTCTCCCCTTCCCTCCTCCCCTCCCAGCGCCACCCTTCTCTGCCAGGTGCAATCCCTCCCTTGCTGCCCGTCCTGTCCCTCGTAACCTGTCTGCCTGTCCTGCAGGCACTTCACATCAAAAGACAGAATGTAATTTCTTACGCTTATGTTCTTGATGCGAGTTTTTAGCACCTTAAGAGCACGAAGCTCGGAGATAACATTAAAATTTGTTAATAAAAATTACATCTTTCATATATTTTCCCTCTCAGAAATTTAAAATAAAAACGTTATTCCAAATAACATTCATTTCAAATGCAAGAACTCGCCACTCCATGAGAAAAGAGTTGGAAGAAACTGTACGTACAAATTACATTCATTATAATACACCCAGAGAAAGAATATTTGGCCCGAAAAAAATTGCATATCTCGTTGGACACTCGAGAATCCTACTGTTACATTTTCGAAGTAGATTAGTTTTGCTGAATGAATGATTCAGAAGTAGATGAAGCTGAGTAAATATTTATTGTAAGAATGGAAAAAAATCCTAAAACCCTGAAATATGAAAATTTAAGAAAATGACTATGGTCAAAATACGACACTATATGAATAAATCATGTTATCAGATTTTCATCTTAACAGTAACAAACAACTTTCTAAATCAGTTTAAAATTTACTATTTCAAATAAATGTGAACCGCTCTAGTTTTAATAATTCGAACCCTGCGCATCGTTATTGACAAGCAATGGCGGGAGTTCTTTGGCCCTGGATTACTCACGCCATGAACGGGTATACGTAGTTCTGATATTTTATTTTTGCGGGTGCGCAATTTCTGCTGAATTTAAAATGGTGAGGCATAAATAGATTCAGATAACATGTTACTCTTAGCATCCAGCCTGCATCCCAGTTTTTCAATGCAAGATTGTTTTGAAATTGGATGGTTTACAGTAGTAGTTCGCGCAGGACTGTTGTGTTTTTTTCTTCCCTGCCTTCTAAAGTCGTTAACTATACATTTTTATAATACGATACTAATTACTAGAACTGGGAAGTTTATGCAAGATTTTAGCCCTGAAATATGCATGCAAACATGCCAGAAAAATGTTGAAATATGCACAGAAATTGTTTAGATATGCAGCGTTTAGTCACAAAAACATTTTACAATGACATTACATATTTTCGCCACCTTGAGACAGGAAATATGCAATTTAAAAACAGACTATCTACTTCTGCACCCTTTATTTTGCAGTAAGAGCACAGAAAGCCACTACCTTTTTTTTAACGTTATATCTTGTTAGGGAGTGCCTCCTATGTGACTATAATTTTGTACGTAGAAAATTATATTTCCACATCACATTATGTTATGAATAACATTGTTTGTGCTTAGCACATTTTTTGGAAGACAAACTCTATTTGAGTCTAAATGAACTTTATTTTACAACTTAGTATATACAACAGTATTTCCTTCCAAAAACAACGAACACTATTTCCTACATTACCACGTATGCAGGGCGGCCGGATGGGAAGTTCGAACTTGTCCCGGTAGGGGTAGTGCCCAACTGGGGACATACCTGGTTTTATACTCTTATTTCGTAAGAAGAAAAAGTATTGTAATAGTGCAGCGGAAAATGGCAAAGTTTCGACAAAAACTTATTGCCGGGCCCTGGTTACGAAAAAGGGGATAAATTTTGTTCGTGTACAAGTATACTTGTACAATACTTATTTGGGAATTTGTAAGCGAATGATCTGTGTACATCATCATCATCATCAGCAGCAGCAACAAGGTTTGGGCCTAGTGGCCCGTTCCGCTCTCAAGAGTCTCTTTCCATCTTGTGTGGGGTCTGCCTCTGGATCGTTTCCCCTTTGGTTTGTATTCGAGGATAGTCTTGGGAAGCCGTTCTTGTGGCATTCTGGTTAGGTGTTCGAACCAATTCTTCCTCGTTGAGTCGATCTTCTTCAGTATGCTGGAGATCTGTAGTTCACCTCTGATGTCTTCATTTCTCTTATGATCTAGTAGTGTATATCCTGCTAATGGTCTCAGGAATCTCATTTCTGCCGCTTCGATCTTTCTTCTGTCTGACCTATTGATTGTCCAGTTTTCGCATCCATAAGTTAGTTTGACCTTGTCGTTGGTGGTGGAGCTTGCGTACCCCAATGATCCTGAGAGCTAGGCCGGCGGTAGCGTAGCTACTGGCAGAGCCACCCTTGCCGGTCAGCTCGAAGGAGAGGGGTCAGACGAAGAAGTACTCCAGAAGAGGACCTCAACATCTGTGTACATCTCGAACTAATAAGGTTTTTAATGCTGTTTCCAATTCGTTTGAGGAGGGTATGTAGACTTGAGTTAGATTATTGAAATGTGTGATAGAAAGGAAATTGGTCTTGCAAGCAATATATACTACACATAAATATACACAATACAATACAATAATACTACAATACAACACAAATTTATTGTTAAAAGTACGGATGAAACACTTCATATAAATAAATTTGAAGGCACCAACACAAATTGACAGTTCTGCCACGCGATTCACGTGTTGCACATAGAGATGACAACTGTCAGTTACCGTCCTCGGAAGAAAAGTATGGCGTCATGGAGCGAAAATTGCTTCTGGGTGCTGGGATTCCATCAACGCCATGTACATAGATACATTTAGGCGGCGTTGGTTTAATTCTCCGTCTATCCATTAAGATCGCAGCGCTGAAACACGCACGAACACATTTTTGAAAATGTCTCGCCATTTTCTGGCCTGATCCAAAAACAAATTATCCACCAGGAGACCGAGAGGCGTCGAATGACTCCTCATGTCTCGATTGGCGCACGAGAAGGGATCTAACCATGAGTTACGGAATAACGGACGCTTGCAGTTACTCAAATGCTATTACTCGTGATGAATTTGAGTGGAGAAAAACTATTTCGTTTGTTGATAGGCGTCACTATTCCAATAGTCATCCGTGAGATGACATAGGTAGATTTAAATTCCCTATGTTCAAGTTTAATTACTTTCATATCTTTTTTTTTAAACTGTTGAGAAAACTGAATACTTTTTTTTTTGGTTATTTAAGGTCGCATCAACTTCTAGGTCATTAGCGGCCACTATTGCTTGTAACGGTATGGTAACTGTGAGGATGACACGATAATTATGATGGTAGAGGGTGAAAGGACGAACACAATACAATCATGCCCGAGGCGAGACTCGAACCCGCGATCCTTCGGTCCGAGATCATTACGGCACTACTGCCTTAGCGATCTCGGCCTTGAGAAAGATTTTACGGAACTCTTCAAGGCTAACAAATCGTGATTTTAATTTGGTCTGCACATGCAGCCCGCTCGGTCATTTGCGTTCGCATCACGCGCGCGTTGCAGGGCCCACGAGGTTGGCAGAACAGAAGAGAGGCTCCCCGGAGACGCGGTGCGCCCGGCGCGCGCGGAGGCCCGGGGAGCGCTGGCGCCGCGCAGCGGGCCGCCCGCCCGCACGGGGGCGCGTAATCGCGTTGCGGCCGCGTAATGGCCATTCACTTTGTGCTGGCGGCCGATAAAAAGCGCACTCAAATGCGTTTAATGAATTGTTGATTGCCCGGCCTCGCTCTCATTGAGCGGCGTTACCCCCCTCCCGGGCGCGGACTTCACTGACGGCGCGCATTCAGCGTGTGGCGGCGGAGACTAGGAAGGCTGCCCGCGAGTGATGGCATAGATGAATTAAGTGTTTGTGGTTTCTTTTTTGTCTTATCGGCACGAAGGATGAAGTGCTGCTTGCAAGGTGCCGTCCGTGGTTGGCAAATTCGGAATTTTAATCGACGCTCGACCGGAAAGTAGTCGGTCACGTCGAGTTCACGTGTGCGTATTGCTGGGGCACGTTGACCTTTCCTTTTTGAAAAAAGTCTCGCGCGAACGGCGGACGGAGCAAGAGGTCTGACTTCGAAGGCGCCGTCAAGTTACCTGCTCTCACAATCGGTGGCAAACTGAATCACTGTATATTTCTTTTTAAAATCGCAGTTGCGTTTTTCTTTTCGTACGTTCCGTAACTCTTTCGTGTCTTCTACTCCCTCATTGATATAAATTTAAAAACTGATTTGGATTTTTATCCATAAAAATCAGTTACCCTACAATAAAAACGAAAAAGCGAAATTTAAGAGAGAACTCAACAAAAAATAGATTCTTATTTTGGAAAATTAAGTTCTAACCGAAAAAAATGTCACGGCCTGGATTTGAACCAGAAACGTTCAGCCGTCGAGCCGCTCTTGATATCGCCACTAGACAATTTCACTGAGCATGTTAAGTTAGGTTACTTGCGCGCTCGACCTCTCGCTCGAGTTTGTTTACCCGCTTTCCTCCGAAAGGCGCGGCCATTGTCATACGAATTCGCTTATGCGAACTCGGCATGAAGGGCTTTCTTCAATCAGTTGCAAGACGAGGACTCTTTGAAAGAAAATATATTTTTGTTGTTTCAAAGCTATACTGAATACTCGCGTTACAAACATTTCAATAAGTAAATAAGTAATTGATTAGTAGGATTCAATAAGTAGCTACTGATTGTTTTAAAAGGGGAGCAAAGAGGTCGAATTTGTACGATGTAGAAGACCCCAATTACAGAAAACACCGTAAAAGTGGGGGATGTTAGTTGGAGATACCCCCCTCCCCCAAGGTGCATCGAACACATTTGAAACTAAAAATGTACTTTTTTTTTGTTAATTATGGTATATAGTTGCTCATTCGCCCCGCAGTCAGTCTTACTGTAAAACACGTTACATTCGGGCAACACGGAAACGCGTTTTAGACCTTTCGCTTTCACGGCTTTCAACTTTATAGAAGGAACGAATTGATTTTCTTACCCTGCAATCTACTGAGGCATTTTTGCCCAACTTTAATAATTTTGGATGATTCAGCACATTTAAGTTCTGCATTGCCCAGAACTGGTAAAAATAATTCAATAATGTCAAAATATATGTAAAATAAAACTGATAATTTGATATTCTGTACAGTTAAATCGGGCGGGTCTCTTGGGTTAACGATATAGCAGTTTACTAGCAACATATAACTACATGCTTTTTACAATGCGCCGTTCCAGGCATGATGAAACGTAATTTCACGGCCTAGCTGTTTGAAATTGATTTCCATTTTGCTATTCTCACTTATAAAACAGTTTTTTTTACAAAGTGCAAATTTTTTTACGTGTGTCCAACGAGTTATGACGTAAAATACCATTTCCTTGCATGAAAATCACAATGGCGTAGTGTCACAACATGCTATTGTATGCCAGATAGCGGTTTTACGTGTGTTGTGCTTTCCGCATGTAATGATGTTTCTCGGGCGGAGTTGGTCGCCTCACTCGCGCCGTACATCTTTTGGGTTGTGTGTGTTTCGGTCAAAATGCCTTCCAAGAGTTAAAGCTTCTGCTACAGGAAGGCATAGGATTTGGCAACCTGAAAGGATTCCAGAATGCATTCCCTCAACGTTTCTCTTCTTTTCATTGTTCTTATTGTTAAGGTAGTAGGGTTATATTGTACGTTACTTATCGCTGAATATAGTATTCATTTCATGGATAGAGTAAATTTGTATGCTTGTTTAGAGTTGTTTTTACAGTGCCAACAGTAAACATTAAAGAGACGTTGAAGAGAAATGAAGGTTGGGACGTGTTCGTTGCAAGGAACTGACGGATGCCAAGATAATATTGCGATTAAGTCAACAGAAAATATGAAGACCGACAGAAATAAATAAGAGTTAACAGGTATGTTTGTATATCCGCAGATGCAGATAAAGCCCAGAATAGCTTGTTCATACGGCCTTGTATTCTATTATAAGCGCATTAAAAAATCGAGGAGGTGAATTCGCCAAGTGTTACGTCAGCATATTCTCCCCCCTCCCCCCTCTCTCTCACACACACACACACCACACACACACACACTCACACACTCACACACACACACTCACACTCACACACTCACACTCACACACACTCTCACACACACACTCTCACACACACTCTCACACACACTCTCACACACACTCTCACACACACACTCACACACCCACACACACACTCACACACACACTCACACACACACTCACACACACACTCACACACACACACTCACACACACACACTCACACACACACTCACACACACACACACATTGGGTAATATTAGTATTCTTCAATTTCAGCGATGCTTTGAAGGAATTGCATCACTTTCAATATGTCCGTATTCTGAGATTGCGGAAGTTTTTTTTCCTTTTCTTTTTTCTTTCTTTCTTTTTTTCTTTTCGTTATTAGTTGTGTTGGTGCCGATGAAAATGGTGCATACTGAGGTGGCGACCTCTCTGTGCTATTTGTGGTTTGGCGGCAACATAAAGTATGGATTTTGCATTTGCCGGCGGTGGCATGATACGCAAAGGTGTGCACTGCAAATACCCTCCAGCCGAAATCAGTCAGCTTCATTCAAGTGTACAAGAAATCACTTCTCTGTGTTGCCAGAGTTACGCGTGACATTAGATAAACAATAAAATCAAGAAAAAATGTATGAGCGTTAGGTTCTCTCGTAAATGTGCTCGCGTCGCTTGTGAAATGAACTGGGATCCGAACAGCCCGGCCGTAGTTCCGTAACCTCGGCGTCTGCCTGCGTAGACACTTCGTAGCTCGACGGAGATACCCGCGGCGGTGGCGGCAGAGGCGGCCGCCGCCCGCCGACACGCGCCCTTCGCCCGGTTGGCTGATAGCGCCTGTGGGACGAAATCACAGCTTCAGAGGCCCTCTCCTCATCCCTCTTTATCGTCGCGGTGGGACTCCAAGGCCGCTCTCCCGCTCCTGACAAGTGGCTCGCCACGCCCCGCCGGACCATGCCACGCCCTCTACCCCACCGTCCCCTCTGCCGCGCCCCCGCTCCTCTCCGCCGCGCTCCGTCAATCACACGGAGCTCCTCGCCTCCCCGCTCAGCGCCCTCGTCGCTCCCTACGCCCTCACCCGCGATAAGCCCCTGGCGCCGGCGCCCTGTTCTTGTATAGTGCGACCACTCCATGATCATTCGAGTGCGCCCGAGTTGCATGCAAGTGGCTGCATATCCAACTGGGATTTCGTCGTCCAGTTTGCGGCAGCAAGCCTTGCAAATTGGTGACAATGGACATGACTGTTGGGGGAATTGAATATCTCACTTTTAAGATGTCGACAACACCCCACTTGCCCACTATTTCTAGCATATTTTCAAAAAGAAAGAAAACACGAATATTTGTTATTTGCAAGAGGGTGTGTTACGAACTTAATTGCTTTAGTGTTTCATATTGCTTGCTTGGTCAATGATTATGCGTGAGAAGTGTCTAGTCCTGTCCATTTCGTGTTGTATCTATAACGGTGTTCATTAGGTTAGTGAAGTTGTAGGCGTTGCTGAATACCAATCTAATGTACACCATAGAATAATATACCTAGAAAAGAATCAGTGTTTATATTTATTGATTAAATATAAATCGCTCGCTCTCTCTCGCTCTCCCTCCTCTCCCTCTCTGATAATTATACGTACATCTACTAGAGTAATAATTGGGTTAAATTACAGTGTTTAGTAATTTCCCGCCGAGACTTTTAACTCGGCTTATTTGCATATTTGAAATCAGTTTTAGAGAGCTTCAAAGACCAAAATATAAAAGCACATATATTTAATTAACTCTTGGAAAACCTGACTAACCATGTTGTTATCTCTTTTCATGAAGTAATCGTAAAAAATATGGAACGACGGCATGCCGCAAAAGGTGTTTAATACGTAAAAAATAGTACCAACAACTAAAGAACAAGGTAAATTTTACAAAATACATTTTGTCGATCGTCTAGTTTTTCGGTCTTGGCGGTCTGCAGCTGGATGGTGAAGCCGCGGCGGTGACGGTTGCAGCCATCGGGCGCGCCCGGAGGTGCGGCCTACTGCGGCGTCTGGGTGACGTCGCGCGCAGAACACTCCTGGTGATGGAATCGAGTGGTGTTATGTATTGACTGATTGATAGGGCGATGGACTCTTGTTCGTGATGACGATACCATCGGAAAGTACAAGTGGGTGGGCGTTGTTGTGCTTATAGTCGCGTTATCTTGCTGATCACTTTCGAGATTCAAGCAGTAAATCCTGGGCTCGTGAAGTGTGGAGGAGAGAAATTGAATCTCAAGTCGTTAGTGCAAATCTTGGGTATACGTTCTCTCGTGTTATCGCGAAAGATGTGTTCGCGAATGACTACGGGCGATTTTGAATGTGATCAGCTTGTTTGCAATGAACTGTTTCATTAGAGTCGAGTGTGCAAAGTACTTAACGTTGCTTTTTTATCTTGAAGATAAGTTTCACTTCGAATTAAAACATCACCCCATTGTGCATCATTAACGTGTCAACTTTGAATAATATTTTTCTTGCGTTCTACCCATTCCCATTTACTGCCCCTTTTACCTTTTGTATCTTCAGACTCTTACAGTTGTCCGTTGCGTTGCCCTTGAGAATATATGCGCGACTGTACTAGTGCTTTCCCTCCCACCATTCAGATTATAACCTTCTCTTCTTTCCCCTTGCTCCTCTTCTGCGGTGCGCCCGACGCCATCCGTTCTTGTCCGTTGTTTTGCTTTAGCTTGCTCCGGCGCGGACGGCCGCCTCCCCTGACCTCTCTTAACTTCGACCGCGCCGCACTGCCGTGCGCTCGCCTCGCTCGCGGCGACCTCGAGTTTTCTCGGCGGCCCCGCCCCCTCGGCTCCGCTTCCGCTCCGACGTCGCCCCGCCCGCCGCCCCGCCGCCCCCGGCCCCGGGCCTGGCCCTCCGCGCTCCGATTCTGCGGCGCTCCCGCGGCCTTCGCCCCGCACTCCGCTTCTCCCCGTGTGGTGCCTTCTCTTCCTCTTGCTCCACCGCGCCCCGCCCCCTTCGCCGGCCGGCCCTCCAGCGGCCACCCCGCGGTGCGTTGGATCGACCCCGGCGCCTTAACAAAATGAGCGGGAGGTTGTATTTTAAGTGGCAGCGCCGCGCGCGCGCGCTCGAGCCCACATGCCCTCCCCTCCCCTCCCACGCCCTCGGTGTCGGCGACGTCGGCCGCCCGCGCCCTTCCGCCTCGGACAGCGGGCCACCCTTGACATTATGCGCAGCGCTCGACCGCATACCGCTGCCGCTCGGTCTGTCCGCCGCGGCCGTTGCGTGGTGCAACGCGTTGCGTGTGTTTTTCGGAGGTCGGCTGCCCGGTCGCCGGCGCTATCGCGCGCCGGCCCCGTGCTCGCGCATATTTTTTTAAGGTCCCTCCCCCTCCTTTGGCGCCCCGTCCCCCTTCCCCTCCCTTCCTTGTTCCCCCCTTCTCACCAACCGCCGCCGCCGCGGAAATAAACAAGCGCGGGGCGGCGGGAATAATGCCGCGCGACCCGAAATACGAACCCGTGACGCCGGCGCGGCCGCCCACGCACCGCGATTAGTTGCGAGTTATTCCGGGCGCCGTTGTTGTGCCGCGCGCCCGTGGGCGCGGTGCGGAGAACCGCAGCAGCTCACGTTGTCGCATGCGGCGCCGCCAGAGACTTATCAGCGAAGGTTTTTTTTTTTTTTTTGGTGGGGAGCGAAAGTGAAATTAATACATCACCTTTCCCATTTTTTATTGCTCTTTTTAATGGTAGCTTGGCAATTAAGAAGAATTTTGGACTCCGTTCACGTACTGACGAAGGCAAAACACGGCAAATAACGGAGATTAAATCAGCGGAGAGGGAAGGTCGCTTGCTCTGAAGATGTGTGAAATTTGGTTTTCCATAGGCGAGTGGTTTCACATAAGAGTTGTGACGGACAGAGAAGTGGACGAGTATCGTTTGGCGGTCAGGTTTGTAAAGCGTTAAACAACGTGGCGAAGAAGAAAATAATAACGTAGTAGTAGATGACTTGAACTCATAAATATAAACGCAGATCAATTATGAATATTTGAAATAGTTTTACGACACGAAAACACGACATGGCATAGTACAAATCAGTCCAGAGTGATGATTGTGAGTAAAAATCAGGTGATCAGTCCTAACAGTTCTTTATTCATTCAGGCATGCCTAAATGTTCACACGAGTATTTTGAAGTGAAGCGAATACCGCGTGGGCGCATTTGTGGCATTTCCACATTTGGCGCATTAGGTTGCCATTTGTGCTCACAGCGCGCGCGATCTACCGCCCTTGACGGTTGGCGTCGAGATCGCACCGCACTGCGCTCGTCTAGCCGATGGACGATATCGCGGTATGACGTCGGACTTAGCGTCGAGATAAAGTTATTTCAGGGCCTGCCCGCCTACACCTGGCGAGCCAGGGAAACCGATACGCCTCGATATGTCTATTTTTATGGCTGCTTGGCCGGTGACGTGTGGAGGATAATATCTGGCGCTTGTGACAAAATACGCCACAGGAGACATTGCAGGAGCTCGTGCTTATTACGGCGGTAGGCGATATTGTCTAGCATGTTGCGCTCGACTGTTTGAATATTAATTTTTTTCCGAGAGCGTATTTTAATGTCGACCTTGGCGCAGTGACGTAAGTTGGTAATGAAAGAACGCATCGCTCTTACATCTCTAGTACTTTGCCCTTGGATGCCTATCCTGTCAACGATTAGATTTAAAAACTAAGATAGCGAAGATCGTTCTTCGACCATTTACTGCATTCGAATATTTTTTTGTAAAGTAGCGATTTAACGTTTGTTAGGCCTTCTATTGATTTCGTGATGGACGATAGCTTAAGTTAATACAATGTGCTACGGAAAGAACGCTAACTATATTGCGAATTAAGTCGTAAATCTTCAGGCTTGCGACTATGCCAAATGGTTAATTTTGTAAAGTACTTTATATAATTTGAACGGTATGGGCCGCTCAGAGTAAAACGACTATACCTGGTTGATTACTAAATTTGGAACTTCGAAAAATTGAATTAATTAATGTTTATTTTAATTGCGTTAACTTTGCAAACTTATAAAAGTTATGTTCTGTGAACGGTATACTGATACCATTCATTAAAATATGTTTGTTAACCAGAACCAAAGCTATCTTGCTCCATTAATGGTATACAGAATATTAAATTACGTGCGAGTGAAGCCGCATATGTTTACATTAAAATTGCATGCGACATTGAAGCAATATTTTCGTGCTTTTAGTTAATGTGGAACTGTATGAATGTGATTTATCCATCACATAGCCATTCATGTTAAAGATCAAAAGAAACGTTGCCATTGACTATATTCACATTAATTTTCGGGTAGCATGTCTTTTCAGGTCTGTGAATGCAGGTGGCAATCCGTAACTTTCAATTTTCTTTAGCCTTTTAATACTTTATTTAAATAGAATATCTTAAGCAAATGGTGAAAAATCGATAGTAAATTTCCAGTTCATGGGTTTGAGATGCAACTTGACTCGAAGTCGGGGCCGATACGCAAGCGCTAGCTAGCTCTACCGTCGGTGCACTAGAAACGTTAGCTGCAAAACAACTGTTTTTGAGTCGTTGCCCCTCGGACGTGTGCCATTGGCAGGCTGCTTGCCTTAGGCCGGTGCCCCGCGTGTGGGCGGTGCGTTCGGTCGCGCGCCGCCCGATGAACGTTCGTGCCGTGACGCCGGTCGCCGATTGCGAGCGTTTATTCCTGCCGCCGCCGCGCTCGGAATACACGCCTCGCCTCGCCTTGCGTCGGTCCGCCGCCCGCACGCGAACGTATTGTTCGGCGATGCGGCGCTTTCGAACCTGGCTCTCTGTTTCTCGCAGCGGCGCTTGGCTGAGTTTTGTACTCCGCGGTGCTGTTTTTTTGTGTCGTGTAGCCTACATGTGTCTCGCGTGTAGTGCTGCTTAGAAGCGAATATTAAAAAGTAGAAACATTTCTTGAAGTGTTCTACGTTTTTGAATGTTTTAATTTTACAAAAGTCCTGGGAATTATATATTTTCTATCATGTGTATACCATTGCTGCCAACAGATATTCTGATATGCTTGAACATTATTTTATTAAGATCAATATTGAATATCAATATAAAATGAACTGAATTTTTTTTGGAGGGGGGTGAGGAGCGGCGACATTTTAGTTTCATTGGCTACCCATCACAGCCGCAAAATGGTGTGTTCATTTTTATCGATTCATTATCGTTAAATTCTTCCTGTATTCATGGAATTAAAAGTGTGTCCTTCGCATCCGCTGTCGGTCACCAGAGCAATTCTCGTGATTGAAGAACTCGACAGCCCACTCGCGACTTTTAATAATTTTCGAGGGCGTAATTCAGGTCCGTTATCAGACTGTGTCATTGCGTCTATATTAGCGGCGCGGGAAGCGGCTTCGAGTGCCCCCACAGCCCCGTTTTAATAAAGCGCGCCGAGGCCGCGCACTCAACACGTGCCCAGGATGTGCGTTTCCACGAGGCGTCCGCGGAGATAGGCTTGCCGAAGACCGCGCGCGGTCGGCCCCAGTCGGCGCCCAGTTCCGAGCTTGCCAAGTTCGGTTGGGGGGTGCGCGTCCGGGTAGGTCGCAGGTGGTAGCTCCTAGAGCGGTTGCTTTGCGATGCAGGTCATTCTGCCCGCGGAAAGCGTGTGCATGATTAATGTTCCTGTTCGTTCGAGACAGTATCTTTGAAATGCTTTTGGAACATTCATTGCAGAGGGATATGAATTTATGAACATTTTGCAAATTTTATTTGTAAATCGATTCAGCGTCACATGTTACGTAGGGCTTGGAAATTCGTTTCAGCTATTGATGATTCCATTTTGAACTCTGAACTATCATTTCGCTAGAAACTCCATCACAAACTTGTGTGATCAGTCTCCTTTCACGAAGTAAAACTAATTTCCAGGAATTAAACATATGTAACTCGCGTGTAAACTAGCCACTGACTCTTCTTGAGGAACTAATACACTCAATAAGACAACTTTGGGTAAGTTACTAGAATATATTATTTTTTCGGTAGAGAATTCGTGTCTCATGTTCTTTGGCAACCCACTAGCTTCGTTTCGTTGATCTTTTTTAATTTTTTACTCCTTTTGTATAGATGTATATATTCCTTATGAAATGTATAAAATTGATTGTGTTGTGTGGTCTGCAGATATGTTACTTTTGCGTTTTGTCTGTTTCAGGTGAGTATCTATGCTTTTCTTCATTGTTCGGGTCTGCGTATGTACTGGGTAGCTGGTAAGTCTTTTATTGCACATTTCTCTTGTCGGGATATTAATGGAATATCCATTATCAATCAGCCGTTTCAAGACAGATAGGCGTAACTACTTTTTGAGATCTTTGATAATTCATTGAGACGAATTTAAATACGGAAAACTTTGTACTTATTAAAAACTACTTAAACACGATAACTCTTTTTCCAATGAGCATGTAGTGGGAAATTTAATACAACGAAGTAACTCATGTGACATTTACCCTTGACAGTTAGGCAATGTCTCATTCATAGATGTGTGTACGGTGTCCTCACAATCAGGAGAAAATGTCACATGTGTAGTTTCTTACTATCTGTTCATTGGGAAAAGCGATCGTTTTGACCCCTCTGCATGTCCTAAAATTTTCTAATATACATTGTGCGGCATGGAGCATAGGAAAGCAATAAAATACCATTTCATCAAGCAGCAGCCCAGGAGCCAGTCCAAGATTCTTCAGTGCTGCAATGCTGCAGACTATTGTCAGCGTAAGAGCTGTATCTGAGTGTTACCCAACTAACCCAGTGGCAATGCGGTGGCATAAATGCTACACTACTAATTATTCCACTTCACGTTGTTTCTTCAAAGTTGTTGAGTTTTATTTTTTGTGAGTGAATTCAATCTGCATTTTCATGTCCTTCATAATGCCACTAAGTTAGAATGAAAAAATTATCCTTTAAAATGAATTTTAACACTTCAAGAAAGTGGACAGAAAAAGATACGACTGGAACACGAGCGTCTCCGAAGAGAGGCTGAGAAGAGATACAAGTAGAAAACCAAAAGAATAAACAAAATATTATCTTATCTCGCGTAAACGTAGTTTATACGTTCATAGATTGCCATTATTATTGAAAGAGATAGGCTCCATGCATTGTTTTGATATGGATATTTGGACTCAAATGACTTCAGGGCATGTATAGGCAAACAAAAAGTAATGCGCCACCGGTAAAAACACTTCATCATATACAGTAGTTCGTGTACAAGACGAAACAGGATGGTATTGAACTTACGTGGGTGGTTTTGAGTAAAGTCAACATTGCTACCATTGATAAAAAGAAAGAGAAGTGGACAGGTCCCTTCCTACTACCTACCTACCTTCCTAAGTTGACAGACTTTGGCTCCACCGAAGCTCCATCACAACTCTACGAAGCAACAAGGCTGGACGACAGAAAAAAAAGAGATTTGCATGACATTCTGCCGTAAATTCTCCGCAAACATGTGCCTCTCGTATCAAAATATTCACTCTTCCGATTCAGCTGATAAATGTGATACTAGATAATTAATTTATAACTTATACACCGGGGATAAGGTCAAAAACGGAATACGTAATTGGTTTGGAACTCAAGAGTAAAGACGTTTGTTTGGTAGTATTGTGTATTACAATTTCACCAAGGGTGTGTATGTTCGCATCTCAAAACTAATTGTAAATACAGTGGTGTTTAATGGAGTTGCACCACTCTAGCATTCGGGAGGCTAATTAGCAAAATGCTTATTGCCATTTATTTATTTATTTATTAATCAGCGTTTTGAAGTAAATAGGTACCGTACTGTATAACACTATCTTTGAGCCGAGACATCTTTGTCGTTATTATTCGAAGGCAATTTAACATTCCACTCATGTGAAACTCCTATTCCACTCGCAGGTAATAACGATGCTTCCCCAGTGCCGGTGCCAGCCTCCTGTCGCTTGTAGGACTTCGGAAGTTGAAGTTTAGAACAAACCGACGCGTGCTGCGGCTAAGGCTTCTCGTTCTGGGCAGTCCCTCTCCCTCTCCCACTCCTCTCTCCCTCTCTCCCCGATATGGTAACCGTGAAATATCGCTGAGCGGCCGCTTCTCGACGGAATCGCAGAGGCGAAGTGTTGTGCCGCCCACGAGCGGGACACGCCCCCTCCGGAGCTCCGGCTTCCCCCGCGCCGCTCCCACTCGCGTTTTCCTGGAACGATCGCCAGTGCTCTTTTTCTCTACCTGAAGTGCGCAGTTATCCGTCGCGAGTTAAAACGATTTGTTGTCAATTATTTCGGCCTTATACCGCGCGTTGTATGGCCGTAATGGAAGCTAAACGATTCACCAAGGCATTAAAAAGAAAGGTTCTCGGGAAAAGTGACAGAAGAAAGTCTGAAGGAAATTACAAAAAAGCTTCCGAGAATAAACCAGCTTTAAACGGGAATGAGATAAAAAATAATTAATGTAGACATACTTGTGCTGTTTTCTATCAAGTAGTAGCCCATATTGTGAAGGCATATACAAAATGTATTGGAAGTAAAAAACTCGTTTTCTTTCTAGAGAATTCGTTACAGATTAACCTAGGGAATGGCGATTCTGTATCAAGAAGCAAATTTGTTGAGCCTTTAACTTGTCATTTCAATAGACGATTGGGGTATTAAACAGTAAAGGTATAATTTTTCCTACGAGACGAAGGCACGCCGAAGGAGCGAGTCAGATATCTTTCTCGAGCTGTTGAAGTAATGTATTAGTATGATTTACTTCTTGCATATGTTCGGATTCAAGGAGTAACTTACGTAGTACGGAGGAATTCGAGATTTTAACAGAAATGCACGTTTTGGGGGTTATCTGATACCCATCAAGTTTTTTTCTTTCTTCAAAACATATGTCTGGTTGCAAATTATGTCTTTAAATTTCTTGTAAGAATATATTGAAATACACGTAATAAGATGGTGCAGATACGATTTTCTCTCAGGATTCTGAATTTTCGGAAAATTCAAACATTTCAATTTTTTGGCGTTGTCAACTGCAATATCGGAGATAAATATTTATCTCCAAATAAAATATACTCTCCATGTCTGCAATTGATGTCATGTACAGGTTTTGAAAACGTTTATAAGTGTATTCCAGTCTACATCGTTGTATTTTTACACGAAATTTAAAGAAAAAACAAATTAGAATCACCTTTGAGAAAATTTTGGAAATGTCCCATGAACTTCACGTGAAATACTACCAATAATTTAAGAATTCTTTACAAAATCACAGGGCTTGTAAATCGAGCCAGATCGATTGTGGAATATTCATTTTGACAAAAATCATAAGAATACTTTCAGTGGGAGTGTTGTTCACTGATGGACGTTTTCGATAGAGGAAAAGTAAGAAAAGCTCTTTTTGGCATTAAAATACAGAAGATGGAGATTTTAACTATGCTAAGTATTAGAGAAAGTATTTTACTGCGTACATGAGCTAGAATATACCTCCTTTACGTTATGAGGGAGCCACTAAGTTTATCCGTCGAAAAGCGGCACTTTTCGCCGTCGCCGCCATTCATCATTACATCATTCCTTTATACCGCGAACAATACTATCTACGCACGTTCATGCACAATAAAGTAAAAACATGGGAGGTTACATCATGTTATATACACATTGCGGTTGCGTTGCTCGAAAACCCTCGAGAGAAGTCACCTCGAGAGAAGTTAAACAAAATGTAATCACTCATAGGCTACTAAGAGGTACTTGAGTAACATATTATTAACTGTTAAGGTGCGTCGCTAACATTCTGAATAAAATAAAACATTTTAATCAGTCACTGTACCGTTATTATTTGATATAATAGTTTGTCATGGGCTTCATTAACCATAGACGTGTGAAACGCCCCTACACAACATTATCACCGTCACCGATTTCTGTGCCCCCTTCTTATGCTTTGAGGTTCTACTCCATACATAGGTACTGGAGAACAAATTGCCTGAAGTAAAACAACATTCTTGATATTCTCGGTTTTAATATTTTCCAGATATTTTGGTAAAGTAGACTTGACATGTTCGACTCTCATTACGTTTGAGAATCTTTTGTATTATTGAGAGCGGTACAGTTTACTGGCATGGAATTGTGTTCAGTAAGGTAAGTGGACGTTAATGAAAAGCAAACTTTCTAAAATTTACTATCATTAAATCGGTGTTAGCTATTTTGTGTTGTGGAATCTTCTTCATTCTTTGCTTTGCGTACCCACACCATGTATATATAATTGAGAATATTGCAATTGCTAGTCTCGAGTTCTTTGCAATAAACAATATTTAATCATAGAAAATGTTCACATAGTGGTATTCGATCAATAAATTAATGTTTAGCAAAAGGCAGATTATAAAAATATTCAATAAATTATTTCCCGAAAGTTGATGAGGTGACATGCGCGTATTTCGACATCGCGAATTGGTGCGTTCGGTTGACGGGGCCAGTGCCGCTGTCGGGGCGCCCCTCGCATCCTCCCGCCCCGGAAATCTCTCCAGCGCTGGAGGCGCGCGCTCTGCCGCCATCGCTGGGCTTCGCCGCTAATTGAATTATGGGGTGGCGGAGAGGGCGGGCGTGCGGGCGAGCAGGCGGCGACGCTGGGGAGGATGGGGGTGATTACAGGCACCTCGCACCACTTAGGCACGTTTGTATCCGCGTGTTCACTCTCAACTTTCACTAAAGAAATGCAGCTTATCTTCTATTTTTTAGACGGTTTAAAGTTCTGTGACTGGGCGACCTTGCCATGACGATTTCCCCTTCTCCCCGGGTGTGAAACAGTTACAAATATATTTTCAGCGAAGTACATGTTATCTAATTGTTGAAATTGTACAAATTTCTTGCAGTTGATAAGATATAATATTAAAATAATATATTGGGAAAAAACAGCAAAGAAATCCCTTACAAAAAGGTACAAAAAAGCTTACCCGATGACCGACGAAGTAAGTTGTCGAGAAGACGTTTGTGTATGTAATATGTTTACATTATTATTATTATTATTATTATTATTATTATTATTATTATTAATATTTACGTATCGGCTATTTCTGATTGCGGTACGATTTACGTGAATAACTATTTTTCACCTGTATCACCCAGTAAGACAAGGTTGTTTCCTTAATTGTGAATTATGAGGTGATAGGATGATGATGAGAGGTGAAGGGACAATCACAAACACAACCATGCGCAGAACTCGAACCTGCAACCCCTTGGGCGCAGACGACAGCTACATGTTCGCAGTTCAGACTTAATACCGTCTAAAATATGAAATGTAAGGTCTAGTAATATTGTGAGTAACAGTTGAGAATCACGAAAATTGCAGAATTTAATGAAGAATTCTAACCCAAAGACGAATTTCAGTATCGCATTGTTCATTGAATACTAACACCATTCGATTTATGAAGTTTTGAGATAAACTTGCTCGAAGTGTTCGAGGACAATTGAATTATAGAAATTAAACGCTTAATAATTCATGGATTAAAGAGTAAGTATCTGAATTACGTATATCAAGTTTTGTCCATAAAAGTGTTATAAAATAAGGATCATAACTCAAAATTCGAATAATGTAGGAGGTGGAGTGATTGAAGAAATCGATGTTTCAAAAGGCTATTAGAAAAATATTGTAGTTTGTGTCGCCAGTAAACCCGCGCACGAGGAGCAAAGGCGGAAATATCCACATTGATTATTTAATGTCAACCTTCGAAATTGAAATAAGTTACGAAATTACTTTTTGGATCCGAGCACATATTCTGCACTTTGGAAATCATAGTTGTGGTTGTGAAAATGGCTTTCCATTCCATTTAACTTTGGACGACAAGATCCTGAACTACGCTTTTCATCACAGACCCAGGGGGTGTGGTGCTTGGGTGTTCTAAAGAGTTGTGGAGAACCCGCATGGGAGATGGGCGCGGCCTTTAGGGCCCGCGGCGAGCTTTCGAACGCCGCGGCTCTTGCTAGACATCTGGCACCCACAGACTGTTGAACCCTACCCCGTGCCCGCGCCGTTGAAAAGGAAGGCGTTGCGAAATCCGCCGGACTCCCCCGCGCGCGCCGCCTTGGACTGGCCTGGCGCTTTAGTCCTGTAAATTCCAGACAGGGTCGCTGAAATGCCGCTTGTTCGCAACTGACAGCTGCGTGGCATAGGTCTTTGCCTCATCGGCGCCTCCGAGGTTTTGACCAGGGATGGGACTCGGATGTTCGTTGACCGCGGGCGACCGCCGTGCGGGAACCCACGAAACCGGCGGTTTGCCTGACTGCCCCCGCCGCACTCTATCTTCCTTTGGAGCCCCTGTAAGGGCTAATAGCATCGAAATTACTCGGGGGCGGATTTCAATGAACTTTAATTTTTCTTTTTACTTTAGAACAAGGCTGTTTAATATAGAAATTCATTTTATGTTGAGGAAAAAGAAAATGACCCATGTCATTTTCTTTTATTTTTTGCATTTTTTGTCGTTTTCGATTAATGTGTTATTTTTAATGCATTTTTTCGCTGATTTCATCGATTTTAACATTTTCATGGTAGTTGCTTCAAATAATATTTAAGATATGCAATAAATGTTCGCTACATAATTCCTGAGTAGCCTATTCGATTTGTTCGCTCATGTATTGTAACGTCAGCTGTGAATACTATGTAATCTGAGGTTCCTGTGACGTCTATCAGAGTCTTTGTCAGTTCGGCCGATTTCGCAATTAATTAAGGCAGAGATTTTCTAGAAAAGAACAGTCCAAACCAAATGAATGAGTTCAAATGAACAAAAGGAAGAAGCCTCGAAGTGACATATCCGTCAGTTCAGTTATTCTTCTGACGTGGTTTTGATAAAAACTTTGTCATTTTTCTGTAATTTTAGGTTATTTATTGATTGTGCATCTGATATTAAATTGTTATCAATTGCTGTTTGGTTTTTTCGTTTCTGACAAACGGTGCTATGGAAAGACAGATGGGTACCTAGAGAAGCTCAGCCTCTCATAATGTAAAAGTCTTTCCAGAAATGTGTTATTTTGTTGATTAAGAACTAAGGAATATGCTCGTGTATTTAATGTGACGCCAAAAATGAGCCTAGTCGCCCGATTTGAGTTCCTGTTCTTACACACGGCTATCTCTAATTTTTCTGGGAGTTTCGGTCCAAGAATAAAGGCCCATTCACAATGCAAACATAAACATAAGCATGGCGTTCACATAAACGTTAGGACTACATCCACAAGCGGACTCATTCACAATACGTTCTCATAAGCATAACACGTAAGGCGTTAACTTGAAAGTTTGAAAGTTTCAAGCTTCTGTGCTTATGCAAGTAAGACCTACGAAATGTACCAATCGCAGTACGGTAACACAAAATCGGGAATGGAAGTAGAAGCGAAGTCGATAGACGAACTAACGACGTATGGGTCACGGTCAAAATCGATTCTCACATCCAACTAATAGTAAACTAGAATGTCTCACAGCCAATAGAAACACTTATTTTGCTTACGTTTATGTAGGACATGGTGAATACTTTAGTTTATCGTTTATTTTCATGTTTACGTCTATGCGTTATGCATATGTTTGCGTTTGCATTGTGATTGGGTCTTAAGGCCTTCAACCTCGAATTCTGCGCTGTTGCGTTTCCATCCACATGAATCTGCTCCGGAGAGACCTGCTGACCGGTAAAAGGTTCACTTATGGTGCACTACCGAAACATAGTTGGGAAAATTGTTCACATCGCTGCTCATAATGTGCCTTTTTAAAAAATTTTTTTTTTTTTTTTTTAGAAAACCTATGTTCATTGTACAAGATTATACTTTCATATTTCAACTACCCGAGTGGGTGATTTTGTACGTTTGGCAGGCCTGTGCGGAGACCATCGAGCCACCTTCAGGTAGATAATACGTTGGTAGGAATGCAAAAGCTTTTGTGAAGGGTATTCTTTCGTTTCTAGTGACTCCCAAAACCTTTCGTGCAGACACCTTTTGTATTCACCGTATTTTCGTGAACTGTAGAATAATAAAATATGCATTTCTGGTAAATTAAATAAAAATACGGTTAGAAATAAGGGTTGAACGTTTAAAAAAATTATGCAATCTAAACATTTTATTGGAAGGCAGTGTTGCACAACGATGCAGGAATTAACACACTACAATAAATTACACTCATGTTAAATTTTTTTGTAAAATATTGTATTCCGTCGGCACAAAACGTGGCATTCAATGAGGGAAACCGTGTTAATTATTACATCATTTTAGTACTGTTACATAACACCTGGTGTAAATTAAATATTATTCAACGTTTCCAGAAAGTGGCAATACCTGTCATCAGTGTCAGCAGGTTATTTTTTGGACCAGACCTCAAATTTGGAGGCGTTGCGAAACACAATAGTCTCTAAATTGGTAATGACTAAAATATGATACTAAATATAATACAATAACGTAATTAAAAACAAAGTTACAAAATATTACTTCAGTGTATGATCAATAAAACTATCTGCAGGAAGTAAAAACCCTTTATATCAGAATAATCTAAAAACACTTTTAAAGTTACTTTAAATGTTAAAGTGGTAAAAATATTACGAAAAGGGTTGAGATTTATGTCCTAAAAATTGCCCGAATAATACGAAATGATATACGAAAATATTTTGAAATATCAAAAGAATATGTCCTACAAGGCATACAATGTGCCGTAATTCAATCATCCAAACCGATTAATTATTGATTTGGGGTATAAACGACGAATAACAAATGCCGTGAGTTTCAGGCATTTCTGGAACATTTTACATGGCGTGCTTCTTTCCGCGGCGCACTTCTTTCCGATCCGCACAAGTACGAAGGGAGAACTGGATCCAGTTTCTGAAGGGATACAGGCAATTGTCTGCAGGTACCTGTATTTCGCGGTAAACTTAAGAGCAGAAGGTCGGCGACCTAACGCACCCCTTATTGCGGTAGACCCTACAGAAGTGCAGAGGGCGGCGCGGGTTAGCACGTGGGCTAGAGAATTCTCACCGTTGCCAACAACTTTGCTCAGAAATTTTTAACGTGCCGAGTTGGTTTGACTGAAGGCGCATTGTAGCTATTGTGAACAATATCCTCAGTGAACGAAAATTTCAATTCTTGAAAAAGTTTTCAACGATTTAGTTTTGAAATGTTCATTTCATTAAATAATAAACCACTTTTCTAAAATTGGTTTTGTTAGCAAAGGGCTTCTGGTCTTGAGAGAATATGTCCTAACCCGCGCTGTGGAACTGCATTCCTTTAGGGAATTTCAATTTTGGAAAAAATCTTACGAACAGTGTAGTGTGTTCACGGACGGAAAGCCGTTTTGAAGAAGAAGAAGAAAGAAAAGAAAAAAAGACCTCTTTAGGTATGAGGATACCGCAAAATGTGCATTTCCGTTGAAATCGATTTTCCGCAGTATTACGTAAATTTCTCTGTACTGTGTATATTACTCAGTATACATACGTATATTACAACGTATACGTATGTATAAAAGAAAGTAAAAATATAGTTGTTTTTTGTTTTTTTTGAAGAAATTTTTGTTAGGTTATTTTTCTCAAACGCTCACGTTTAGAGAATTAATAAAAAAGAGATCTTTTTTATATTTAAATACTAGTTTCTTGAAATTGATTATCTCCGGTCAATTAAACGGCTGAGAATATCAAGTATTTTAATTTTGCATAGATTTCCAGATTTTGCCTCTTTTTGATATCATTTGTTCGGGTTGTCGATACTCCTCTAGAGCTAGATCTCCAAAAAATGTAGTGGGTCTCGTTTTGTACATTGCGGTGAATTTAATATATTGTTTTGATCTAGAAATTCTGGTTTGAATACTGTGACGTGACTCGTACTGTATATAAGTTGTACACGATGGTATCATGCGTTGCAGCATAAACTGGCTACCGGTTGCATGCACGTTTGCTTTTTCCTTTTATTTTCATCTGCCATTTCTCATTTTTCGTCCTAAATTCCGCTTTAAAGTTTGATGCTTTCGGGGGGGGGGGGGTATCCAGCAATGGAGAATTTGAGGGGGCTTTGTCGGTTGGGTATTATAAATCGTAAAAAAAGTCTTTCCTGGCCGTTTATTACGAAGATGATTTAAACGAAACTTATATTACTTTGGAATTTTTTACACAGTCGATAAAACGTACATTATTTTCATCGTAACTTCTTATTATCATATTCGAGTAGAATTTGGGGAGGGGATTAGAACTTGTAAAATGTCATACGATAAATTAGGATTTTCGTGAATAACTGTGTAACTAACTCCTGGAGGTGATGATGTTCCTCAGGACCCAAATTTAATCTGATTCGCCTATATATTTCGCCTGTTCTTTAACATTTTGAATTAAGTAAATATTTTTTACAGACATTGTTTTTTCGTTGTTGTTCCCATAATGCAATGCGTTTTCAAAATTTTAGACGATTCTTCTTCTTGGAAATCTGAAAGAAAAGCAGAATGAATTCCAGAAGGGAATACTGATTAGAAGTGAAAAGCGAGCTGGTAGAGAGAAGGTTGTTTCATTAGTTGGGAGCAGGTCGCAGGGGAAGTACGTGGGATCGCGTCGACGCGGCTACATAGTTACGGGTAAGGGGTCGAAACAAAGCGGAGGTCGCGATGTAGTTCACGTGAGGTGCACAGGACCGTTTCTCTTTAACATATTCCCCGTGCCCTCTCGTTCAACTCTCTTTGAGCGCGCGCCACCCTGTTTTTTTCCTATTATTATGTACGATTTCCCGAAATTTATCACAAAATGAACTGTGGATAGCGTCCCGCGTTCTCCAAAAGCGCGCGCTGAATTGTCAGCGTTTTTTGCTTTGTTCCATTGACGCGACGCGAAGCCAGAGGCAGGCGGCACGCGTGGCGGGGGCGGCGGGCTGCATTGCGCGCGCGCGGACGGGCGGGCGCCCCGGCGGACGGAGCAGACGAAGGGCCGGCGCGGGGTGTCGCGAAGGCCGTGGCTGGATTGTGGGCGACATAACCACACTTGTGAGTGGCTGGCTGCCTTTTCGTTGTTTGCTGTCTTCTGGGCGTGCGTGTTGGATTCGCAATATTCGCTGTTTCTGAGAGTGTGCGATATGTCAAAAGAGCGATGTGTTTCGCTGTTCGAGCGTTTCGTTTGTGCTAAAAAATAATACCGTTTATATTAAATTTCATCTGAATTAAAAGCGATGGTAAAAATATGTATTGCCATTAATACTATAATAAGATTTTAAAGTAGCGTTTCAGTAAAGTGGAATGAAAGATGACGGACGCAAAATCAGCAATCTTGGCTCCTGTGTCGAACTTCCGAACGGAGGCCCGCCTGGCGTTCGCTTAAGCCGCTTGAAGCGTAACGCCCTCCGCGTCGGTGGTTATTTCACGAAGTCGTGACTGCGCTTCCTTCCTCTCGCTGGAGCATGTCCTTACACAAGCGGCGCGCGTCTAAGGCCGGGCAAGGCGCGACGCCGTCGCCCTTGTCGGAGGCGTCTCGCTCGTGCGTTGACGGGGCCGGGGCCGGCGGCGTCGCTAACAGGCTGGCGGTGGCGCCGCCGCTAACGTGCCAGGGAAACGGCGCGGCGCAAACGCTTGCGTAACGTGTAGGAGGCGCGGCGCGGCGCAGCCCGGTCCGCGATTGCTCTTCGCCAAGGAACCGGCCCTTGGGCGACTCCGAGCGCTTGTGTAAGCGGCTGACAAGTGATTTGGGCGGCCGCTAGGGGTCGCCTGGGCCCGGCCATAATGGCACTTTTTTTCTTCTTCGTAATTTTGACTGTGTGGTTGAGGTTTTTCAATAGAGTTGAGTATTCAAGGTACTTCTCGTTGCAAATTACATCTCGACTGGAAAAAATGTACATTCAAGGTATATTGCATGTAACATGAAATATTCTGATAAACCATCGCTTATTCAGATTCACGCATCGAATATAGTAATGTAGCCCAAGAAGATGCAGAATACTAAGAAAATATTCTTTACTGTGGTCACTGCTGGTGCTTTTCCCCTAGTTTTTAATACTGATCGTTTTGGGATTTGGGCGGGAAAATAAAGTAAGGGTTGAAACATTGTCATAGGCATTTCAAAGTTGGTAATTAATAATAATAATAATAAATTTGAATGTGCACATTTGCACCCATTCATTCTATTTTTATTAATATAGTAAGTGTATTTTAATAAAAATATTTCGAGTTCGGCCACGAAATGATAGTAACTATGGATATTTTTTGTTTAAAACGCGTCACTTATAGCGATGGTTATTTCCGTGTATACCCATTTTGTAGATAGCTCTCATCGCTTTTAAAAATTACATGAATTACATGAACAAAAAAAATGTTCTAATAGCACTGTTTACTACTCATGTCCTGTTTCCTAAAATAATTTCTCGTGGTGGCATTTAAAAAATACATGCGCTTGTAAAGCTAATCGATTAAAGTGTTTTCAGGTAGTGATACGATCTGTGGGAAATCGTCGGAAGAGCTTGTGAGACTCGCGAGAACAATTCGAAAAAATCTCGTGCGTCACCAAAGATCATCAATCTCGTTTTTATTGTGGGAAACGTAAATTTTATATAAATTAATTTTCCCGTCGCCCACGCCACACTACCCGGAAAGAGCGCGTACAGGGTATCTGTCCGATTTTTAGGCGCGCTTTGTGCACAACACCCCTCAGGAAAACGCACTCTGTTTATAAACGCCGCACGCGAGCGCTCACGTCCGCACCCGCGCCCAACGCCTCCAACTCTTTCGTAGCCCCAGTCCCCGCCCGCGCCCACGGCACCCCGTCGCCTAGCCTCCACCCGCACCCGTGCATTGCCCGTTCCCTAGACAACCCCTGCGCCCGCTCCCTCTCCGCTCACGCCCTTGCCCTTGGACGTTCCCTTAGACGCGCCTTTCCACGCCGATACGGCAGCGCCCGCCCGTCAAGCGGCAGGGCTCTTTGCCGACCCTCCGGCGACGTCGAACAAAGGGACGCATCAGGTAAAACGCAGCGACCGACGGCCGCAGTCATTTAAAGCTGTGCTCTGCTAGCGGTGGCGCGCACGCCCTTCTCCGATTCCGGTGGCGAGAGTCTTGACGGAAGCGCTCTGCCGTCGCGACGTGGAAAGGGGCCCTATAGTTTCCCGACCGTTCGCCCGCCTAGCCCACGCCCATGCCCACGTCTCCGCCCCCCCCCCCCCCCACTCCTCTAGCCGTAACCATGGCCATGCCTCTGCCCACATTCTGCGCCCCGTCCGCGATCCTGCTGTCACCCCTTCGCTAATCGTCCCCGCGGCCACGCTTACGCCGCTCGCGCGTCTCAGAAGGAAGTCACCCCCGCGGCGGTGGGGAGTGGCAGAAGAGAAGAGGAATGAGAGGGCGATGCGTCGCACGTTCTTGCGTGACGTCTGACCGCGGCTCACCAGCCTTTGCTCCCTGGGAGCTCTCGCTTTCGGGCAGAACGGCAAACTCCGTACCCTCCCTCGTGATAGAGAGCGAAGCACTTTGGTGTGGCGATGAGCAAATGTGGTGCGCGGTTGGTTGATACGTTTGAGATGGGAACATGCATTGTGACGGCTTCACCCGTATTATGAAGATTTCTGATACTGTTGGAGGATTTTCACTTGGACTCTGCGCGTCGAGCTAAGTCATTCATACCCGAAAAATCTGTTTCGCTGAGCAAAACCGATTCAGTGGTGCAGAATTGTCGTTAGAGTACGCGAAATAAGGAAATGAAATTTATGGACAGAGTCGGCATCTCAGCCTTCGACGTGGCGTCTCCCGGACAGCAGAGATCATTCCCATATTCTAATTGATAACTAATAAGGTTTGATAACTAGAACGTTTTAGGTAGGTTTTTTATTCGACCATCACCCACCATTCGACCGAGTTCAATGTCACCGCACTGGAATTACATTAGTTTCTTGCTGCGTATTGTGAGTGTTGAAAATATACCTCTTATAGTTCCACACGATCGTTGTGTGCAGGTACCCCCTTCACAAACTTTTTCCAATAAGTACTCTTCTCCTGACGTCCCAGCCTTCACTCGACATGTAATTTTGCGGCATATGCAACGTGTTGCGTGTTGACAAGGAAGCCCTCAGGGATGAGGAATGACCGGATGAAAGCGATTCGTGGCTGTTTAGCGTATGGCTCAACCATGCGTTCGATTCAGATTGGAGGAAACTACTGACCAAAGCAGCTCTCCCTCGATAGTGACAGTATTTGTCCCAGGTATTTAGTCAGTGGCAACACTGCCCCGCCACCACTTCTCCACCTCCACGCTTTCTTCTCCTCACCTTCCCCCCCACCCACCCCCGACCGTCATCGCCGCCGTCACGTCTGGCACTACCATCGCCATCACGGCCTATTGGCATGTTTGCACTTGGTTGTCCTTCTGTGTGCTGCATTCTGCCTTTTCGATTTTTCCCAGCCTTCGTCTTAACTGCGTAATGCCCAACACCTGGCGCAGCCTCCTTCCTCTGCCGCCGTTTCCCTCTTTTGGCGCACGAAGCGGCCTGGGCGCGTCAATTGCCATGCCATTCTCGCCGCCTCGACCGGTAGGCGACCGGGCCCGTTGCGCGGGTGGAAAAAACGCCCTGTTTGGCGAGAGGCTTCGCGCGCGCGCCCACTCGCCGCCTCGTCGCTGTTCCCGGGCGCTCGCCCCCGCCCCCGCCCCCGCGTGCGTTCGGCGGGTGGCGCGGCCCCGCGCGCCGCCTCGTGATTGGCAGGTGCCCGCGGGGGCGCCGTATCGATGCAGAGATCCCGTGGGGAGTCGATGGCGAAGTGGCGAGACGCTTTATCGGGTTAGAGAATTTTTAATTCCTGTTCCACGTAATTAACTTCCGCTGAACTGTGGCGGTGTCTGTTGTTTTTATCGTGCAAACGCTTCGTCCTACGTAAATTTGCATCGCAAAATTGATTTCGCTCGTAATGAAGTGCGTAGGACGTGCCGGCGAGTGCAATGATTTTATCGGTACCGATCCCTTTTGTTTGTATTTTATCGCTCGGCGAGAAACTGCTCTCTAATTCCCATTGATCTGCGCGTGAGTTTCATTGTTCAATTGCAGGTGCTAATGGTTTTTTATTTGATCGGGAATGTATCAGACTGTTGTTGGAAAAAAATACATGGTGCTAGACACTTGTAGCGAGTACTACACTTTCAATTAAAATTTTGTGGTACTGACGGAGAAGGTCTGTAGTGGATATGTGACTTATATTTGGAATTGTAATATTTGAATGTCACCTTTCTAACAATTTTATCCATAATTTAATTAACATAATCTTCGCATAAATGCGTAGCATACAAATGTACATGATACATTTTATATTTTAAAAACATCCTAGTGAAGAAAAAAATCCTAAAAATTGTATTCAAACACTGATTTTTTAAAAAATCTCTATTCTGTGGCTTGACAATTCACATCTTTATTTTTACTCGTATTTACAGGCAGTAATTTTTATTATTTATTTTTATATTTGGCCCAGCTAGGCTGTGGTTTTCTTTGCACGGTGCGCGAAGAGTCGTCATACACCTTTGGTGACTTGCAAGGTGCGAGAGGTCGTCCCGGTGCGAATCCACGGCAGTGCCCTGCAGCATGCAGGAAGTGGGCGTTGCAGAATCCCTCCTCTCTCTTTCTCTCCCGCCGCGCTTCCCAGGGCCGGGCCTTGCCTTTCCTACGCCAACCCACGGCGCTGCTGTCATTACGCGCGACTTGCGCCTCGCGCGCCGTTCCCGCCACACACAACCTCTCATTACAGCGTTGCCACTCCGTTCTGCGCGGGCTGCCTGCGCCTGCAGACGTCCCGGCCCGGTCCGGCCCGGCCACCTGACCGTCGCCCCCCCCCTCTCGTCACGGTTCACGCTGTCTCTCTCCCACTCAACCGCACCTTTTCTTCGCCGCACGCCTTTCGACATCCTCTGGGCCGGCATTCGTTCTTTCCGTCTTCCCCTCCCCTTTCTCCCACCATCTCCTTCCCGTCGTATCCTCGCGAAGGTAACCACGGTCTCGTCCGCCCCTGGGCTGCCCTGTCTGTCTCTTCGTACATGGCCGCTGAGGCGAAGGATACCCCCTAGGGGGCCGGGGGAGGCGGGGCTGCCCCGATAGCATCTCTCATTACCTCGCGGAGTACTGACTTCCTGTGCGTAATCTTCCGCCGCCGTCTGGGCGTCCGTGCGTCAACTGTCGACCGTCTAGCGCGCCTCTCACAACTTTTGCGCGGGAGTGGGGGAGGAGGGAGGCGTGCGCCGCGACCCCACGCTACGCACCTCCTCCGTTGCGGCGGCGGAGTGAGAGGTTCGTGTTGTGACGTGTTACCTGCCTCTAACGAAGTCTAATTTGTAAAGGGAAGTGCTTAATTATCACGCTCCCGCGCCCGCCCGCCTCCTGCGCCCGCGGCGGGTCGGCCGTCGCGGAGTGTTGTTGTTGCTGCCGGCGGCTGGTGCGACAGCGGGCGGCTGTGCCTACCCTGTCAGGCCGCCGCCTTCTGATGCGTTCGTCTGTCTGCAAACTTGTCTCTCAGGGTGTACACTTGACGCGTTGAGGGGAAAATGACGGGATCATTAGTCGGGGAAAAAAGTGCAATGTTTGCGCGTGGCGAATTAAATTTGTAAATTTCAGTGATATGTGCAAAACATTTTATAGATTTTGTTCATGTGTCTCAGAATACATGTTACGAACCTGTAAGGCATGTAGAAGGGAATGACGAATGAATGAAGAATTTTTGCCAATCAACATGTTTTGGGAAATTTCATAAAACTACGTTCCCCGTGTGACATTTACCCCTGATTGACAGCCAAATTGTCATGCTCCGATGATCGGCAGACACAGGAAATCTCTTTGATTACATCAGAACGTGAACTGCCGAAGACTAGTGCATCAAGAGTTGACTATTAATTAGGAGGAAAGTTACATGTGTACCGTCGTTGTATGTTTTCCTACCGTATGTCTGTTGTCAAAATCGTTATTATCGCCCATCCCTCTTTTCCCCTAAAAGTTTGTGTTATTTAATGAGACATTCTATATTGATAACTCACCAGGACGTTAGAGCTAACGAGGATTCTGAATGCTCAGTGCGCACGATGTCGTTTTCAACTAGCTTCAAAGTCCCCAACACTGCGATACCTGTCACCTGTCACCCAATCGTTCTTTCTTCTCGTTCATTATAGTAAGTAATGTAAAGAATATTATCATCTCCCGCGACGCTTCCTGAGTCAAACTACTCTGACATGTACAGTGACGGAGCATGCATGAATATGCAGTGCGCCCATCAAATTAATTTATTATTTATATTTGCATAATTAGTTTCTCTCTTTACTGACGGTTTTTATAAAAATGAATGCAACCGCTCAAGTTCAGAATTGTACGGTTTGTTGGCGAGACGCGATTCCATTACTCGAAGGATGGGCAGGAAGATGACAACCTTTTGGGAGATGTTACTGCCAGATTATATAAAGGGCTAGGCAAAAGCGAAAGGGTTGAAATGACAGGTGTGATAAGATGAGCACTGGTCTGGCATTGACTGTTCGGTCAAGGAAATCAGGAAAGCTGTGCTTGTTTGATTGATCGTTTTGAGTTATAGATTCGGAAAAAGAGTGGGTATACACTGGTATCAATGATATTTTGTACGAATCGCCTTTATTATTATTATTATTATTATTATTATTATTATTATTATTATTATTGAACTCCATTCTTTCACAATGTAATATATGTTAGAGAAGGTATTTTTAGACGAAAGCCGTCAGACTAGATTGTGAGGGAAGACCCCTTTCATTTTTAAAGAATAGTGGACAAGAGGCAAGAAATGGTGGAAAGGTTACGTGAGGGATATCCACGCCACTCTTGCGCGCCAAGGTGTCTTGTTTACGTCGCACTACACTTGCCAGCGTTGACCCTGCGACACATAATCCTCATAGCTCTTTCGCTCTCCCCATGCCTTCTCGGCTTTCCCCTCCCTCTCGCTCCCTTTTCTTCGCTGCACCCCGACACGCCTTCGATTCTCCTGCCCCGCTGCCCCACCCAGCCGTCTGTTGCTCTCCGCTGTACCGAGTGTCCCCTTTGCCGGGAGGCCCGGCGTCGCGCGAGCGCCGCCTCTTGTTGACGCGTCGTGGCGCACGCTTTAGCGCCTCTCGTGCCGGTCACCGCAGCCACAACAGCCACGGCGCCCTGCGTGCGGCTCGCGTCAACTCGCTTCGGCTCACGTAACGCCGCTTGGCACGTGGGGCCTTGGACCTGACGGACGGCGCATTTCGGGGCGAGCCATTCACGCTCCCTGGTTTCTCGCGGTATCTTAACAGGGAAGTGTGGGAGTGCTCTTGACATTGACTCGCATTCGCACTTTTACCCCCGCACAACGTGCGCTAGGGGCTTTAGCAAACAAAATGTAAGAACAATTACGAACGTATGAAGTTTTTTGAAGCAAAAATGGACCACATTTGTGGATTATTTGATTCTTTGATGCCGTACGTCACTAGTATTTTTACTATCAGACATTCGCACCATAGCACTTGTCGAAAAGAAAGAAACTTTTATGTGACACAATTGAAATTAACTGCGTGGAACAATTTTGGCAGTGCAAAATATAAAAATAACGAAACCTAACATTAAAAAAAAGTTTTTTGTGACAAATAATTCAGGAAACCACCAGAATATATTTATAATGGAAAGTGTTGAAATTACAGTCGCAATTACCAGTGGATCGCGATACGTCGATATGGGGCTTCTAAAGACCTAATGTCCTTGCCAGTATCGAACTAGAGCTAAGGTTTCCCTGTAATAAATCCAATTAAGAATGCCAGAAATGAATTTTAGTTGTATGCGACACCATGCTGTACGAAAGGACTAAAGATTCTTTTCTATTAAATTTTGTAATTTTAGTACTTTTAGTTGTACAAAAATCCATTTATGAGCTTCACAAACGATTTTTAAACTGCTAAGTTAATTTGATTAACCTTTTGTTTAGAGACAGTATTGTAAATCACTTTTCTAACACAAGGTCCAATAAAAATACTTTCTTTAAATTGGGTTTCATCTTAAATGTGGAAATTCTTTAGATTTGCAGTCCCTTCATTTCACCATCTTCATTAAAATACAAAAAATACCTTTCATTCTCTAGACTGAATAAAACGCATTTCGGTTTCTGAAGGATGTAAATCTAATTGCTTGTATCAGTTGATTGCACTCTTGCAATCTGTTCTTCAATATTTCTATAGTGACCGATGTCATTAGATTATTATTGCACCTTCTGCCTTATAAAATTAATCATTTTAACTAATTTGAGAACGGGCTTCTCAACGGAGCTTGTGGCTTAAGAAATGTGCTTATCACTGTTAAAAATATTGATTTTACGAGTATAAGGCAGGAGTTGTAGTAAAGTCCTGATGTCATCGGCCACTATAGAAAAACCGACTATAGAGCCGAGATGTCCCCTCTGGTAGGTTCGCACCACATTACTGGGATACTAAATAGCATGGAGCTTTAGTAACCTTGCTATTTAGTTTATGTAGTTAATACGTCACAACTTACACTACAACTAACACTACACATCTACATTTATCTACATTTATCTTGATTAATTTTTCAACCATAATACAATCAAGCTTTTTTCACGTATTTTACTTTTCACATATTGTAAAGATATTTAACATATTTCACGTATTTTACTTATTTTTTTCTTGTATTGAGTTAAGAACGTACCTTGTTATTTTAACATTAATCGTCCCAAAATGTATGGGACATTTAGAAGGTCTACGCTGAATGCTTCCTATTTTCAGTGTAAAATGTAACTGTAAAAATTCACAATATATCTTTGCAAAAAACGTCATATTACTGGAATTGGTGTCATGAATAACCAGACATATCGGTATCTGTGTGAGACAGTATTTAGATTACCAGAATGCCCTATCCTTGTCACTAATTTGCAGAATGGCCGAACGTTACTTTGTAGAAATAGAAAAAAAATTGACGGTTTTGGAACTTTGTACGTTTTATCTAGTCTTAAGAACTACTCTCTCTCCTCTCTGTCTCCTCTCTCTCTAGTACACTTGAAGTAACTTAGCTACTTCTGAAACTAATTAGCGTGTAGAGAAGATCCTATGTTAAAAAATAGTTAATTGTTAGTTTCACATTGTTCGTTTTCATTCGGGTTTTTGTTTACATACCAGACTATAACTTGCTGGCCTTTGATATTATATCTTTCTCTGCAGCAAATTTATTCAAATGAAGCTAGCAGAAGCACCCCTCTGCGGACAAGTCTGAAAGCGATATGTTCTCCTCAGCTGACTTAGAAATAACATGAACATCTCTTGGGAGCAGCGTTTCTCATGAAAACGCAACCAAAGGAATTCCAGGTACACCGCACAGCTGCTGTATCTCCCTGCGGATACCTCTGCTTGCATTGCCCGCCGGGGTTTCCCGCTGCACGCTTTCCGGGTTCCCATCACACTGTTGTCTGGCGTTCGTTAGCAGCGCAGTGATTTTGCAACGGTAGCCCTGTTGTCGTTTACCTTGCCACACCGAACGCAGCATATCTTCAGTGTTGATAGTTTTGTGTTTCACCCTAGTTATTGTGTGTTCACAATTTTGTTTTTTAACCTTAAAAAATAAAATGTTTTAATAATAATAATAATAATAATAATAATAATAATAATAATAATAATAATAATAGTAATAATAATGAGATATTAAAAATGAACAAGGATTTTTACTAAAGATTGCGAACAGTTTTTACCCCTTATTAAGGAAATTACATAACAGAATGACATAAATGTGCATTCGTTGGAAGTGTAAGGACACAGAATGGTTCAAAATTCTTTAATTTAACATTTTAATGCATGCGATAGTAAACAGACCACTCCCAGAAGGTGCACTTGACAATCAGATACGTGCGTTACGTTGCATGTCATCTTTTCATCGTGCGCCACTCAGCAGCGCCGCACACCGTTTCAGTGTCTTCGTGTGAAGGGACCCACAACTTGTATGATCATCGCTCCTTAGCGCGGGTGGTCAGAACAAGCAGTATTTAGAAATCTGTGTTAACATTATGAGTGATATTCTTCTCAATTTTATTTTACGTATCCTAGTCTTTGTTAATGACAACTTAACAATATTAATTAACCCACGTCCAATACTGGGCCTACATACTGTACCACACAGTTCAGGGCCTGGCCGTTCTAAGTTGGGTGTCAGTTTTAGTTCAGTGTCAAGCCATTTTTACTTTTTAATCAATACTTTAAAAAAAATGAGAAAGTTCGCAGGTTAGTATCTAATAGCTGAGTAAATGAACATTACATTGTGGACCTTATTATGAATAAGAAGTGTACTACATAATTAAAGTTATGACCCTTATTTATTTAACGATAAGTAGTCTCACATGTCGGGAAAGTTGTAGGTTGATTGTGGTCTTCAAATATTCAAATTTTCCAAAAACATACTATCTCGAGAAAACGAACTGCGTTGAGGTCTCCGTACACATGCTCATAGAACATAACAAGTGCATTATTTGATCCTAATTCTTTGGTTCAATTTACTTTTTTTTTCTTTCGTTATGCAAACTCTGTCCTGTTTCACGACCTTTAGTGTATTTGTTCTGGTGTAATCTTTTAACTGTGAATTTACTCTCTCTTAATGAAATCTCTGAATTAACGTGCAATATTTGCATGTCGACACGTCTGGGTACATCTCTACCTCTAACGTTCACTCTTAGGTTAATGTAATCTTAATTGCTTATGAAGTTTGGGACTTGTTTTCTTAAGTAATACTACATAAAGGCCTGCGATTGTCGATAAATTCATGCCCACCAGAGATATTTTATGACATTACATTACATAGGTTTCAAATATTTGAGTTTTTTGCTCCCACAGAATAATTCAGCAATAATTGGCGTAGACGAATGTTAAAAGAACAAACAAAAAACTCCACAGTGAAAGTAGCTCGGGCTCTATAAGGTCACCGGTGTGTGCCCAGAGCTCTAACTACCACTATCTTCAGCTGGCTGTAGTTTGCGTGGTCGTTACTCGTTCAGAGAACCCCTGAGCTTGGCAAAACGGTATCTTTCACCGTGAGTTTCGCATGAGGGTAGCTGCTCCTATTATTATTTGTGCGGTACAAAATTCAAAGCATTTTTGCCGATAAACTTCAGATACTGGTTCGTCTTCATGGTTTCCATTTGTCAAGTAGCACACGAATGAAACAACAAGGACATTGAAATAATGCAGGTCATTCCCATCTTGACGCGTTTCACGCGTGCAGCCAACGCCAGCAGCGTCGCGATGGCGTGGGTGGTTGGGTGAGGGTGGACGGGTGGCAGCTTATTAGAAAAATGGCGTCGTGGGCGCACTTCCAGTGATTAGCGGCGGAGGCAGACCGCCAACCTCCCAGCGCCTTCGACGCGGCCCTAAATTGGGTAATCGATCCCCCCTAACCCGCAGAGGGGGGCGCAGACGTGACGTCCCGTGGGGTTTTAACGCGATTAGCACTCCTTATCAGATACAAGTTGTTCTTAAGCACCTCGCAAGTTGAGAAAACGCTTAATGGAAATTGTGTTTGTGAATCTCGTGCTCGGTGCGTCAGATGTCCGCATATGGATGCAGAAGGAATTATTTAGCACCAAGATACGTGATCTGAACAAGTTTCTTTTTGCTTAATATATTTTTCCTCATTTACTTACAACTTTCGAAATCCCTTTATGAGGGTCATCGAAGGAAGCAAGAAATGTATCAAAACCTCTTATCTGAAATCTAGTATAGAACAAAAGAATATTCATATTAGTAAAGAGAATATTTGTTCATTTGGTTTTATTATTGTTTCTATAACTAGAAATGTAATTGTTTTTTTGTCACGATGTATTTGCAGATTTACGATGCAGATACTTCGTTTCTGCCGTTTCTGCCTTAATAGAAATATGAGTGAAGAAAAAAGATGAATAAGAATGTTTATATTACACGCATACAAAAATTTAAAATCTGAGTAACGTCATTCATAGAAATGCTGTTTTTCATAGTCCAATGTGAGCGAGATGTCATTCCTTCAACAATTTGTTTTATCATGATGACTCATATAAGAATCTATGGACCTAACTTGAAGTTATTAAACTTGCAATATTATTAGGATGTTAAAATAGAAAAAATAAATATTTGTTAGTATTGCCGTGTACATTCAGCACTTATTTTTATCGGCGTAAGTAATTATTCCAAGTTTTTTTCCTGAATCAAATGAATCTTTACGGACACGGAGCCTTTCGTCAGCGAAGAAGATCGCTGGCGACGTTTCCGCTTGGCTTGTCGCGCGCGCCCCTTCCCTGCGCCCGCAACCCCGCGCTCTTTCTCTCTTGCGCTCGCGAGCCCAATCGCCTCGCGTCGCGTCGCCGGCCGACCAGCCGGCCTCCACCCAGGCATTCCAATGCGCCACCGCATGAAAAATGCATCGAGCCACCGCCACCTGCCACCAGCCACGCACCGCCACGCCGGCCTCGCCGCCGCCGCGACCGCCGCCGCCGCGCGCCCGGCCGCACCGCCACCGCCGCCCGCCCCGCCGCGCCGCCGGCCGCATCAACCGCCCGCTACCCGCCACCGCCACCGCCAACCGCCACGCACCGCGCCGCCGGCCGCGCTCGCGCACCGCACCGCCGACCTGCCGCCGCCGCCGCCGCGCCACCGGCCACCGCACCGCGCCGCCGCACTGCCACGCCACGCCGCCGGCCGCCGCCGCGCCGCCGCCTACCGCCGCTACCCCACCGCACCGCCGCCGCCGCCGCGCGGCCGACCGCCGACCGCCACCGCCCAACGCCACCGCCACCGGGCGCCGCCGCCGCCCGCGCGCCGCCGCCGCCGCCGCGCCGCCGCACCGCCTACCGCCGCCATCGCCACCGCCACCACGCCACCGCCACGCACCGCCACGGGCCACGCACGCCAAACCGCCAACCGCCACCGCCACCGGCCCGCCCCGCGCGCCGCCGCCTCCGTCTCCGTCTCAGTCGCCGCCCACCCAACCACCAACCACGTCCCCGTCGCTCGTAACTGCTGCCGCCTATCCCGCTGCCCGATGCTTCCCTACCCACCGCGTTGCCCGACAACCGATTCGATTGCACCCCCCCCCCCTCCCTCACACCAACTCGTACTCTTGCCCCTCAGTGCTTCCGTCCACTCGTCATGTTTTCCGGCTACCTGCGTGCCAGCGCAGCTCGAATTTCCACACCGCCCTTCTCCCCCGGCGCTTCTTACTGCTCTGCAAATCAGTCCTACCCAGCACCTGCCACATCCGGTCGCCCAACTCCTTGCTAACACTCGCTCTTCCTGAAAGGAGCTTGCAGCTCTTACCGACATCAACCGACAGTTCCCATTGATGGTATTAGGGAGTTTTAGCGCGACCCTTAAGATAGCGGTGTTGTGCACTAATAGTCACGTGACGAACCTTGAAGTCATAACGTCTTACCTTAGGCCTAAGATATGACCTTATACCTTTATAAATAGGGCACGCCTGTAGTCCCCTTACAAGCGGCAAAACGGCCGCCTAAAAACAGGAAAAGTTTCAGTTTTCCAACTTTAATAAACCGATACTCATATGTGAGGCCGCTACAATTAACGGGGTATGTTGGGGATGTGGCAGGAAAAAAATTCGCGAAAAGGGAGTTCAAATCATATCTTCGGGATATATAATGTCTTATGCTCATAACATATATGTGTATACTTCGTAATGCATGGTAACGCTGTTTTACGATATTCCCATATTTTCAAGAAAAGCAGATTCATAATTCGAGACTGCATACTCATCACAGAAGGCCACAACATCTAATACTCCATGCACAATGTATATTTGTTATTCTGTTGACTCGTGACGTGCTTTAAATGTCTCAACACGAGCCTACTCTCTTTGATATATTATGCAATTTCTCTGTTCAACGCCTGAAATACTTCCTTAGTTATAATGCATAACGCAATGACGCAATCGCTAAAATTCTTCTGAACGTTGTTTATTACGACCGTATAAAGGCGTTAGTCACGTGATCAATAGAGTTTAAGGACATCTCCTTTCGCCTGGCGCGAAAACTCTCTAATAACGTATCCCCGTCCCCGCCCCAGCATAGACGCAGACACTGCACCAACACGTCTTCCGCGAGCTGCCCCATAGCCCCCGCTGTTTTCATCGCCGCCGCCGCCACGTGGTGGTGCGCGGGAGGTGCGGGCGCCATCCCGCGACCCGCCCGCCGACGACATGCAACGCCAGAAATTAGGTCGCGCCGCCCATCAGATAAAGCGCCCGCCCGCCGTAAATCGTCTCCGGTGGCCGGAGGAAAGAGGAGGTCGCCGTGAGGACGCGTCCTCGGGTCGAGGCGCGGGCTGCCGCCGCCGACCAACTCGCGCTTCTGGTTCCTGTCGCGGCCCATTACGGAGAAGGCGGCTTCCCGATGCATACTATCTCTTGTTCCGAATGCAACGCCTAGCTAATCAACCGAACGGGACGAATTTGTGGTTGACACTGGGTGCTGGTAAACAAATGGGATGGGATTCTGGGTTTGGCTGGTCTCGTTCGTGCTTTTCATTCACTTGTTACACGCAGGCACAAACGTATTAATTCAACGGCCGCATTTTTACCTTTTTTAAATGTGAAATAAAGAATTAAAATTTGGCTTTAAGATAAAGATAAAAACGAATAACGTGTTTACATTCTAATTTGTCAAAAATATAAGCTCCACTGAGCTGCTATGACGCTTCGACGCTGAAACTGTTCCCAAATTGAGACATCGTCGTGTGCACGGGAAAATAAATTACAATGGGATATTGTCTAGTCAACCAACCTAATTATTCTTTTACAATTTCAGCATCCATAATAATAATTTGGTTCATTGCGTTTATTTACGAGCAGACCTATTTTTTCTGTATTTAACTATATATGTATTGCATTCTCAATTTAGTTACTTATTTATTAATATTCTTTAATTTTCTCTTTTTGTTTAATCGTTCTCCTGTGTCCAATAGTTTGTGCTTTTTTTGATATATTTTTGATTTGATATATTTAATTTTACATCTGAATCAAAAAATCAAGTATTAGTCTAGTATTTTGACTTATGTATACCTTTTTTTCTCATATGCATATAAACTGAATTGTTGGAGAAAGTGAAGAATCGTGTTAAAGCGTGAAATGATCTTCGGCAATATATGCATCGAGAACAAATTGCGTACTTCCACTCTGATATTGGATCCGGAGGGTTAATTGGATTTAGTGTGATGGATTACACGGTCATGCCGATTGTTTTGGTTGTATAAAAACCTGAAGGAAGTGGTTGCCCTAAGACCCAAGCCCTATCGTATGGTTTTAGTGGGGAATACTATTTTTTTTTTTTACATTCACATAAATTACTGATTTACATCATTAGAACGATCAAACTGAAATGCATTCAATATTACCAAGTATGTAATAAGTATTTGAAGTTCGTCCAATAATCATTAGTATGTTTTTATAGCTAAACTTCTGTATTTATGCAGTCGGTTTTGTTCCTGGTAATATTTCTGCACTTTTATTCACATATCACTGATCTGTGTCATCTTCTGGTTATAAGCGTCATAATTTCAAACACAGCGTGAATTCGCGAAGCGGGTATCTATTACTCCCTAGTGCATAACTCAGTCGATGGAATAGTTCGTTTTCACGTATCACGTGATAACGGTCGCCAAATACGAGCATATACATGACCAAGTACATACATATAGTAATAATCACGAAATTTGGTTGAGTAGGAAGTTCAAACATCGTCAAGAAAATAGGAAAATACTTAGATCAATGCTTAGTAATGCACTTTCTTCTAATTCGAGCCAAAAACATTGTTTTCCAGAAAATGTTGGAAAGTCACAGTGGCTTCATGTGAATTATCACCAAAAAATGAAGTATCTTAATGTTCTCCGGGATGGCTCTCCCCCTGACAAGTTTCAACTCAGAAGCTTATAATGTGTTAGTTCTGTTTCTGTCCAGAAGACACCAATCGGCCATCTTGGACCTCGCGGACACGCACCGGCACTTACCGAGGCTCAGTATCATTTGTCCCGCGGCAGGTGCATGTGACTTTTTATCTGGGGATCAGGATTAAACTGAATCCGATTTTTATCCCCCAGGGTTGCTAGCCCTGGGGAGGATGGAAGTTGGAATGATGATGATAATGAAGGATAAGCGAACGACACACACATATAGACGTACACAAACACACCCATTCCCGAGGCGGAACTCGAACCCGCAAACCTTCCGTCCGAGATCGCGAAAGCACTACTGCCTTAGATCTGACCGGCATTCATATTTATTACTAATATTATTATTATTATTATTATTATTATTATTATTATTATTATTATTATTACTATTATTATTATTATTACTATTATTATTATTATTATTATTATTAATATTATTATTAAATAGTTGAGGGTGCAAAGTATCTGTAACTTCTCTGAGAGTGGAAGCGTAAAACGAGTGGCGCGTTGATGCGCGCCCGTCAGCTCGTAGAGGACATGCGTATCGAACACGGGCATTGGCGTACCGCTGCGCGTGTTACCTGTCCCGAGTGACAAACGCGGGCTCTGTTTGCCGGCCCGGCCTCTGCCCCCCCCCTTCCCCCACGTGCGTTTGTCGAGAGTGCGCCGCGCCAGCCTCGCCTCTGCTGTGCGCTTCAGCGTGATACTGTGCTCCGCAGTTCTGAGTAATGCCGTGCTTTACAGTTCTGTGCTGTGCTGTGTTGCAGTGTGCAATGCAGGGCGTACCGTCCCGCCCGTTCCTGTCCTTTCCCCCCCCCCTCTCTTCCTAGCCTGTCGTGTGGGAGAACACGTGTCGGGACGGGTCGCCGCCACCGCCAGCACTGGTGGAATTCATTTCTTTGTCGGTTGCCTTTAATGCGGACTTTCTGATGATTTTGATGATTAAGGAATTAACAATTTTCTTGAATTTGACTGTCGTATTTGCGTACCGTCCATTTCTAACCACGTTACACATTCTCTTCCGAGGCTTTATCCTTTGGAGGTTGTATCCTTTGGTAAGGCAAAGTTGTTATGCCTTGAATTATGAGAGGTTAGAAGTGATTGTGGGCTTTTTAAACCATCCTAGCATTTGCCTGTATGACCGAAGGGGAACCACGAAAACCCATGTTGCGGGACTAATGACCTCAGTAGTTGACGCGTCAGGAAACACTAATAATCAATAAATCACGCAAGTCCCGGTCAGGGTGGTCGGCCTGCGAATCGAACCCGGACCTCCCGACAGCAAAGTCAGCGCGCTACCCTCTGAAGCACTTCGCTCGGTTTATTATTATTATTATTATTATTATTATTATTATTATTATTATTATTATTATTATTGTTGTTGTTGTTGTTATATTATTATTGTCATTACTATTATTATCAACATAGTAAAGCAGGTTTGAGCTCAGTGTACGAGTACCTACGTACGTGTTCCCACAGCATTACCGTATACATCGTAACACGATGTTGTTGTTGTTTTTTTTGAACGCATTGAGAAAGCAAAACGGGATTATTTGACTGAACGATACTTTTTTTTTGTTGTTGAGAGAAGTGAGGCGGAAAATGAGTAGGTATTTCCAATATCTGTCGCCATTGGTAAGAGGTAGCCGAATGGAGGCAGACGGTGATGAAAGGGCGTGCGTATCGTGTGGACGCAAGGAGAAGTCGAACCTTTCCCCGCAATCTACGCCTCTCCCTCCCCTCCCCCTCCCAAACTCCCATCACATCCGCGCGCTGACCAATTGTGATCGCGGCTCGACGCCCTCCACATATCTCCCCGCTCCTCCTCCTCCGCAGATCTCTGCCCACGCGTCTAATCCACGGAGGGGAAGGGCATAAATTATTAAGTTTTAATTCGTTGACTTTCCAGGAGTGCGAAGTTGCCCCTCGGCTGGTCTGCCTATTAACGTCGCGTTTCAGCCCCCCCCCCCCCCCGCGGCGACTGGCATCTTCTCCTCTCGGCGTATTCTTCGTCACATGTTAATTTGTTTTCTTTCGATTGAGATGGGAGATATTCGTCTTTCTCTTGCAGCCTCATTTCTGAATCAAGGCATTTGCATTTGAAGAAGAGAGATAGTTCACGATGTATTTAATAATTATAAACTATTGCAGTGTACAAATTATACATGGCATAAGTTCATGTTTTTTTCAAGGCAGCTCTACACCTTCATTAATTGTCTTAGAGATTTCCCTGTATTCCACAATATTACAATTTAACATTATTTCATGTAGTTTTTAAAAATACTTTAGTAATTTTCGAGTAACATCCCTGCAATTTTCCAAGTATCTTTAAGTTATTTTTTCTAAAACTGTCATTATTTTTTTAATGAATAAATGTGTAAAGTTCTACATCAATTATTAAATAAATTATTTTAATTAAAACTTTTGAGCTTTGAATGATACCACGTTTGTACTTTTTTGGAGCACCTCAATGTTAATATATAAATTATATGTTTATTTTATGATTTAACATTTGGGGACACAATTTGCTGTTCTGGAGGGGAAATCTGTTAATGGATATGACATCAAACGCTGAGACTTCGAAAAAAATGTTTCCGTTTAACATTTAGTAAAGCAATTTAATTAATGCCATAAGTGAAGTAAAATGTTTGTTTTCAAAAACTACTTAAGAACTAATAGTTTCGTATTTCTTTCCCATAATAAACATTGTATTTTTTATTTTATTTTTATTATTAGGATATAGTATTGATGTAGATGCAGAATTACATAGTGTTTACGATTAATTCTGGAAAGTACATGCTACTGTAGTACCACTAATTTTGTAGGGAAGCACTTTTGTTTCCGTTCACCTGAACACGTACATTTTCTTTACCATTTGATTTTTTTCTTTATATATTGAGTTCCGCATTAAGGTATTTTAATAACTAATTTTTCACGTAATCGCAAGTTTGATTACTTACTTCAGCCTTAGTATTTACCGTGTAAAGAAAGAATTCCAATATTATTTTGTGACGTTACAAATTAAGATCGACTTATGAAAAATTAAATGCTGAAAACCGTGCTCTCGGAGCATATTTTGATGTGTTTTCGGAGCTTGTCATTGCCATTGACTTACATTATTCGTGAATTTCTTGTTTGCTTTTACCAAAGTTATTTACTCTCAGACAAAGTAAACACAGGAATAAAATAATGTTTTTGAAAATTGGAAAAGCAACAGTAATTCTCAATACAAGATTTGTGAGCGACTTTCGATGGAAAAAAAATTCCTCAACTGATTTTTCTTATGTTTTCATAAGCTAGTGATGGAAGGCTAAGGTTTGAGTTGTGCGTCTCGCAAAAATTCGATGATTCTTAGGAATAATGGGAACCGAGTAGCTTAATAAGTTTCATGATGGGTACCTATTGGGAGGCGCAAAACCGGGAAGGAAGGAGAGAATCTAGTGACACAAAATCACAATTCCAATTTTTACTAATTTTGAAAGAAAAATAAAAATGCTGCATTGTTCATATTCTTACACCAGTAAGCTAAATGTTACAAATGCATTTGTCCACATTATTGTAAAAAATAAACTAGAAAATTAATTTTACAATTTTCTTAAATTTTCATATTTACCTACTATATAAATGACTAAATCAAGGGTTAAAGTAAAACAATAGTCTGTGCAACTTACTGTTGCCCGTTCTGGTTAGGCAATTCCTACTTTGGGCAATGTAGCTACCTATCTGTGGCCCACAATAACAAAATACTGAATCATTTCATAACGAAAGCTAATATATAAGTATACAGGGTGGACCACTTAGGTTGGCCACATCAAATATCTTGAAAACTGTTTGAGGTATCGAGTTGCTGTTTGCGCCATGCTGCAGTCGGTAATGCAAATAGCCTCTATTTTGGACTTTCACACTTTCTAGAGGCGCAAGAACGGAGGAGTGTTCGAAATCTCATTGATTCCAACTGCGATGTATGTATAAAAAACCTTCATTAAATTTTAAGTTGGTGTCATTAGCATTACCAGTAAGAGCATATTCCCGTAATCGGCGAAATTTCTCGTTTTCTGACAAAGTGCGACGACTCAGGTTTACGATGTCAGCAGGGTCAGTTGTGCTTGCGCGCTTCAGCATGACGTTTATCAAGTTCTAATTGCTCCGTTTTAGGAGGAACAATAAAACAAAACAAAAAACAAATGGATTAGCAATATTAATATCATATTGTCGCGACGCGTGACACCGTGACAAGGCAATTCTTGAGCGCTGGGCTGCACGTCCGGCCGACTGTTAAGGCCCCTTCCCAGGTGCTCTTCCGAGCGCCTCGTCTCGTAGCAGAGCATTGGTTTGAATGGAGACCTTTCCACGTGCAGCGGTCGGGCGCTGCTGCGGCAAACTGTGGCGGGCTCTCGCTACGCGAAGCGGAGGAGGGCGTACCCGCCACCGCTAGCAGAATACAGCTTTCTTCGATGGTAGCATTCCCACTGTGCCGCCGGTCGCTTCGTTTTACCTGCTACGGTCCCTTTGTGTGACGTCGCCAGAGGTGTCGGCGAAACCTACCCCTGCAGAACCCACCCCCTTCCACGGTGGGCGGCGGTGCGGCCGTGGCTGCAGCGGGGGCGGCGTCGGTCGGGCTACGCTGCTTGACGGAAACACGCCGCCGTCGCGACGTGGGAAGGCGCCCTTAGCGGAGGCGATCTCCGGCGGCGACGTACTTCCGCCCGCGCGCCGCTCTCCGCTCAACGAACCGCACTGCCGCGCGACGCGTCGCGACTCGACGCTTTTGCTCTTGTTGCGCGCAGCTTTATTTAGACTCGTCGTTTCGTTGGTTGCAGAATTTTCTCGACGTTCAGTTGAGGTAAGAGAAACGCCGTGCTAATGTGTGGAATCTTATTTAAGCTGTTGGATTTCTGTCCAGTCGTTCAGGAACATTAAAATTACGTATAGTGTGTTCGTGTAGGATTCTGTACAGACATCGGATGAAGACGGGCATTTTTTTGAAATTTGGGTAAATAATGTTTTTTAGACAGTCCCTAGCGAAAACTGTTCTTTTAGGGTATGCGTAGCGTGCTTTAAGTTAAATTTTTAGCACTAGTTCTAAAAGTAGACAATGCAATGCAATGTAAGGCGAGTAGTGAGGTAAATTTGTGAATACAATAAAAGACACAAAATAATTTCGTCTGACCGCCTCAGCTGCTACTAATCTCAGTGTATCAGTAAATGATTTGTGTACTTTAATAAAAATAAAATGAAAGTCAGTCAGGTTGTCTAAAAAATTGTGTTCGACACATGTGTAAAAGATACTTTATTTTGGTAGTACGATTGTGGCACTTGGCGTATCAGCCTCGTGTGACGCAACATTTTTCTACTAGCAAAATAATGTCACTTTTACCCCCCTATCACCAATAGCTATTATCAGGCTGGCGCAGGTGGCGTTGGTTTCTCTCAGTTCATATCAGCGCATCGCGTTCCCGCGCGTTTGGTTTTGCGCTGTGTTCGAAATTTATAGATTGATTCTTTCGTGATGTTGGCCTTGCAAGGCACGTAATGCGCATGAATCAGCAGTTTCATTGGTAGAACACCTTCAGCAGTAACGTAACCTTTAAACACTAGTCTAACAACCCAACCATAATTTGTAGTTGAAATTGAACTGAAAACATAGTGAAAAATCGCCTTTCCGTGTGTGAAATGCGAGAAAAGACGAAGGAAACGAGAGGGCATCAGGACCATCTCGGGTGAGGGATACTACTCGATGACGGTACTACTACATACCGCATTCGTGTTGTTCGAACACGTAAACAAACAATGGTACGTGCCATCAGTTATTATTTCATATTTTAAGTTTTACAAAATTGTGATTCTGGGAATTTTTCATCCACGAACAAAACATAAAAATGTAAAAAAAAAATCGGGCACAAATCATCGATGTTCAAAAATTCGAAATTTTTAAATCGAAATATGGATTTTCTGGCAACATGGGCATCAACAGTGTCGCATCTCCCGTGCTGGTTGGCCAGTTGGTGCGCCGAGCGTCGCTTGCGGTCCGCGAGGAGCCGCTTCGCCGCTCGTGCCACGCGGCCAGGAATAGACGGGGCCTAGGCGCTCGGACGGGGGCGAGGGCGGGGTCAAGTACCCGCCCCGCGACCACGCGACGCCGCTCGCGTCCCGGCGGCAGAACGCGCGCCGGTTTGTTACTGCCCCGGTAAATGCAACATCCGGTTTCCGGCGTTCAAGGCCCCTATCAGTATCTTTGGACGTCTTCTAGAATCTATTGCCCCATTTCCTACATTACTGATCTTAGTAGTCCCACATTCTGGATTGAATGTGGTGTACAAAAAATGATGTGGGCGTGGGGGAATGACAGATTGTTCTGTATGGAAGGGTAATTTGACACATACAGCTGATGCCCTGAGATAGTTCAGTAGGGTAGTTATAACGGAACCTGGGTACGGAATCCTTCGTACAACATACAACACCACACTTACTTACGCGATTAAGACGAAAGCCCTTTATTCATAATCGTTGCACCACGGCTCTTGCAAGAGAACACATATAACACTTTGATGGTGTTACTGGTAAGGTTTTGATGACACGACGAACTGGCAGACTTGTAGATCTCGCGGTGAATCTGTGGACACAAGCACGCCAACCCGGAGATACGCTACAGATTAGCTCAGTGGAGGAGTTAGTTTCCAAGCCTTTGCGAAACTGAATTTGGATTCTATATGGACGCTGAGGTCTCAGTGACACCTCAACACGAAGTTGTAGAGTACATTTCACGGTTGATAACTCGTTAACAATCGGTTCGAGAACAATACGAATAACGTTCTGAGGCGATTGCCGCACTATATACTTTTGATACTTTTGTGCATTTGTCATGATTCCGTTCAATAGGACTCCAATGTTACAAAAACAAGTACATTTTACGTGGCGAGCACACTCGTACATACGGAGAGTTTTTTAACTCTAAAAACCTCGCTGTCGCATGGACACGCGGAAGGAACGCACTTCGTTTTATGAATAGAGGTGGGGACTAATCGTCCAATTAAATTTGCGTACCCGAAATATTCTGGAAGTGTCGAGAACTCGGATCGCCTCAGGCGGTACGCCGAAATCCAGCAACTGGCACGTGATGAGAAGTGAGCGGAATTCACGGAAAATTAAATAAACACGCAAGAGGAAACAGAGTTCACAGTTGTGACCCGCGCGACTGTAAGGCCTGGAGTGTTTGGAAGCGCTGATTCCCGTAGTGACTCTTAATCTAAGGCGGCTTTGATTTTCCTCGTGAGGAAATAAAGACGAAGAGCTGTGCTTTAAACATCACCCTTCAATTTTTGTTTTGTGGAGCAGAGGAATAAAGAGATATACAAAGTGATCTTTACTTTGATTGTGTTGTCTTACGCTTGTATTGTAATAATTTCATATAACGTTTGAGCAAGTATTGTTATTTTGTAATGAAACTCGAAATAAGTACGAATTATCGTAATTCTGATTTATTGTTAATGATTTCTAAGTTGGTATTTAATTCTACTGCGTCGTCCTGTGTCTGGAAGTTCTTGCTCGTCTGATGGATGAACGTCGAGTTTCGTACTTCCTCTCCCGTAACAAGGCCGTCAGGCTGTCTTTTCTGGGGAGGCCAAAAGTGAAAGGGGATTATCTGCGAAGCGCATGAGAGGCCTACCCGACATCGGAAAGCAATTAGGAAAATTGTGAAACAATGGGAAGAGTTCGATTCCGCGAATCGCGGATCGCAACTATGTAGCGAATAATGGAATGTTAACACGTTTTACGATGCATAATCCTCTAACTAAATTCGCGTTGCGTAATTTTAACCTAAAATAAATTATTTCGGACCGTTGAAGTACATTTCTGACCAATTTCTGGCATTAATGAAATTTCGTAATGGTATGCGCGGGATGGAATATTTGATGTGATGCATTAGTTTTCGCCATTGATCATGTGGGAATCGCCCGCCTCGTGGCTGGGAGAGCAGGGTTGCCAAGGAGCGCGTAAACGGACGTGGTGTAAAGGGGGCGGTTACGCACGCGCGGGGCGCTGTTGACGAGGTGCCAGGCGACGGCCGCTTGGCTCGGCGGCGGAGCGTCTCGTTATCGCCGGCGGCGGAAGGGGGTGGCGGGGTGGCCCTTCCGGCTTTGGTCGCCAGCCCCGCGGCCGAACCCCCCGCAAGCGCCGCCGTTTCGAACTGAGCGTGGGCCATTGTGGATGGACGCCCAGAAGTGAACCTTTCACAAAGCCGCTGTCAGGCCGTGTGAGGGTGAATGGAGGGTGTATGAAGTGCGCGTGTGTGTGTGTGTGTGTGTGTGCGCGCGCGAAGTGCATTCCTACTTCTGTACGATTGACCGCGCGTGTGGTGCGTCCTCGCGCGTGGGATGACACTTCGGAATATTGTATGTAGACACACTCCGTAACTAGAGACATAGATAATGCTACACATTGGGTTGTTCAAATATACGATTATCGGAGTTGTGGAGGATTGAAATTGTACAATTAACGTAACGGATAACACTGCAGATTCACGCTTTTATATAAGATATAAAACATTCTACTATTTGAATTTACGTATAGAGTCGATAAACTAAGTAATCGACAATTCACTAACTCTATAATGGATTACCACTATTAAGATACCAAAACGGATTAGAAATAATAATTTTGTGCTGGAACAGTGACTTATGCTATTACACATGACAGTATTAAACAATGCTGTTTCAGCGAATGAATTACTCTACATTAGATCTCGACGTGTTTATTCATTGAATAAAGACCAAAAACAAGTCACCTTTATGAACAGTATAGCGAACCAATGGCTGAATGTTTTGATATTAGTTTTTTCAGCTACAAAAGAAAATCTTTATAATAATTATTGTCCCGTGATTTGGACTTAGAAACGAATGGAATAGCACATTCAATTTCGTAGATGCCAAGGTTCTCTCCCAGTTTTATCCATTATTGGAATCTAAATATATAAAAATGTATGCACCTGTGTTCCACTACTTCTTTTAAATCACCGAAACGTTTGATCTCAAATTGGCCTTGCAACCATTTGAGAAGGAGGGGAGACACGTTTCCCGACTCAAATGTTTCTCCCATTTGGTTACCCCGAAATTTGTTACAGAAAACCCGGAGTTACCTGGAACCGTCGCTGTTTTCATCGGAAGATATGTCTTATGAAAAAAAATGGAGTAAATTTATTTGTAGGCGTATGTAATCGATTAGATTTATTCCCGATTCGATCTCGATAGGGTGAACGAACAATGACGGCGCTGGTTGAAAATCCGCCGCGGCACGAGCCATCGCCGCCAGAAGCTGCCGCGAGTGCGGGACGCGTTCCGGAGAATGATGTCGCGAACTCGGCCGCGCACGCACGTTTTCCTGTTGGCAGAGCGACCTTCTCCAGCGCGCCCCTCGGCCGGGCGCACGCGAGCCAACCGCGCGCACGTCACGCGTGTATTTTTGAGTTACGGCGGCGGCGGCTGTCCCTTGCACCCAGCGAAGACGCTTTTCGCTCGGATGGGCGCACGCGCACGCGGCGGCGCGCGATTGCCACAGTCCTGCCTTGGCAAGCCAAAGGTTGAAGGAGATGAAGAAAAGGAGGAGGAGAAGGGGAAGATGGAGAAGAGGAAGAAGGAGAAAAGGAGAAAAAGGCCGGACTAGTTGGCTCAGGGCATCAATTAATGTCACTACAGTGTCTGTAATTAAGAGGTCTTGCGATTTGAATCAGGATATTCGGCACAAGCTACCTACTCAGCCGCTGTCTGGAGGAGAATTCTAGCGGCCGGTTTCTCTAATTGGTAGTTTTCCGCAGTTTCTCCAATCTACACCAGGCGAATGTCTGAGCAGAACCATACCCCCTCCCCGGAACCGCTCACAAACACCAGCGTACATTACGCGTCAGCACATGGCCGAAGACCCGTCGGGAGATTGGAGCTTGTCCCGGCTGGGTTAGTGCCACGCTGGTGAGATACACCTGATGGGGGGGGGGGGAACTCGATAGCAAACGAGACTCTCGGCGCCGATTCTCGCCATCGCGAGGGCGAAGCCGCTACCTGCGATACAATATGCACTACGTTTACAGGACTAACGACCTTAGCAGCTGACGCGCCCGAATACAGTCAATAAATCAATTGAAAAACAAAAGCGTTCAGCCCCCTCCCGTCTCTACCGAAGTGAATTGCTAACATCGCCGAATTTAGGATACTTCAATTAACTTTATCTCATATACGATTTGTATTTGTAAAGTCGTACAATCTACAAATTTGTTTATTGCATTCCTCCTCATACATTGTCAGCGCCTATGTCAAGACGCAGAGTGTTTGTGAGTATTTAGAATGTTCTAATCTCCGAAGCAGATTTTTTCGCTGAAATTGCTTCAATATTTTTTAATTATGATAAATGTCGTCTAAAACTAACGATGGTGGTCAGTACTTTATAAAGTTGGGAAACTTGCTGTTCTGGGAGCATTTACTATTCATTTTCTGCTGAGGTATTCTATCGGGTACTGTCCCGTTAGCCCGCAGTGTGACCTGACGTTCCACGGCCGCCGCCGTTACCAATTCGCCAGAACCGACGCCACCACTTCGCCACAACCAACGCCGTTGCCGCCGCCGCCGCCGCCGCCGCATCTTCACATCGTTGCCACAGCCCCCGTCGCCGCCACCGCCACAACAGGGCAGATGCATGCGACCAGTTGCGGTGCGCTATCGCTGCGGCCACCTCTGTCGTCATCTCGGACGCAGTCCTTCCGCCGCCGACCGCCGAGGCAGGGCGAGCAGAAGAGCCCCCGGTCTCCGCCGCTCTCCGGTTTCGTCGTCGAGGTCGTTCCATTCTATTCCATGCATTCGACAGACAACTCGCTCTTTTAGAGTGAGGTCGTGTGAAACAGACCTTCGACGCTCTCGCATGCGTGCGTGGAAGGGAGTTGTCCTTGCATTTTTTCTCCTGGATTTTAGTTTTCCCTATATTTTAGATATGTTCATGTACCAGCGCAGTTGGCTGATCTTCTTCGAAAGGGCGTAGGGTCGCCTAAATAGCGTCTCTGAATGCGGCTTGAACAGCTCTTTACTCGGGTTATGGGTTCGAATTCCCCATAAAACACGAGTAGTTTTGTCATGAGGTGGCGTGGAAGGCAAATTCCTATAATCATTAGAATCATTATTTTACTTTTCTTTTTTTTCCCCCAGGAGAGCGAAGTTCAGTTTTATAACGTTGGTCGGAAAGATCATTTTGTATCACCGTACGTCATGAACATTCCTTACTCAATAAAGCTTTGATTTAGGTAAATGTTCATTGATGCTTAAACTCTCGCTTTTTTGCGATGAAATATAGTTTCCTGTTGCATATTTTTCACTCTGATTAATCATTATTGTTGGTAATTGTGAAAACAAACCAAGTACTGACAGCTCCCGCGACTCGGCCGTTGGCCGCAAGAAGTGAGTGGTCGGCGTGCGTGTTGAGGCGTGAGATGAAAGCCGCCCACCTGGCTAAATAGAGGAGCCCGAGCAAGCCGTTTCGCGAAGCTCATCTCGCGGTAACGTGGAGAGCGAATTAACGAAACTTCCCTCATTACACGGAGGCCGTTGTACAGGGGCCAAGCGGTGGCACTTCACCAACCGCGTCGGGCCTCTTCCTCCTTTCCCACACTCTCATTAGAAGGTTGGAGTTGGACTGTAATCTCACTGGGCTTCTTGCCGTTCGGTTGCCTTTAGGAAGTTTTCCTGATTTAAAAAAATAAGTTGATGACCATTTGTTATCAGTAATCGTACAATATTTTTTGCAATTTTGGCATTTAATAATTTTTGCGGGGAGGAGATTTCGCTGAAAGGAAATGGCGAGGAAAGACGATGCATTAATACCTACGTTTCTAATTTGCAATGCACACGTAAATTGAAAGAAACTAAACACCTTAATGAGAGGTGTCGGTAATTTCTTTAGATTCCCAGGAACTCTGAAAAATTCAAAGGCAGTGAAGCAGTTTTGATTGTGACCGAAAAATACAAACATTTCAATATGTTATGCCGCCAATTCTCTCACTGAACGTACCGACTAAATTTTTAGACCCATTGAGTCTCTGCATACAACATACATAACACCATGCGACGTGGGAAAAATATCATAACGGAAGTCCACCATTGATTTCTGCTATGATTTACTTTTCAGTATTCATGCACGAAGTTTTAAGACCATATTTTTTATAACCTTCGTCTGTTAAGAACTTTTTACTTACGTACTATACTGTGTTAATACATTGATCATGAAACCTTATTTGAAAAGTAATTATTTTTACAATAAATCATAAAATATTTGAGGAGGGAAATGGTATGTAAAAAATCATTTTAAAAACAATTTTCTGTGGAATTTGTGTATGATCTTCACTTTCAATTTATAATATAATATAAAAATTATTTTAATTTTTATATATCTTATAAAGATCATCTAATCGATATTTTATATTGTTTTTTTTTTAGTAGTTCAATTGCGCTTGAAAGAATTCTGATCACTCTAACATATTCCTATTGATCAGTCTGTACCAATTCCTAGGTGGCCAAAGAACATAGACTTCGGCATTGCGAAGAGCGTAGCATCTTGCGTTTCAGGTATTCCCCTCAGGTATTCAGGAATGGCGAACACAAACATGCGTATTTGTGCATTATAGTAGAGCAACGGAAAGAGTTATACCATTTTTCTATTTAAGTTGATCGATGTGGATGTTTCCGTTTCCTGCAATTAATTCACGCGTTTTGGTTGTTTGTTCGAGTTATTGAATTGTGATCGAGTGGCCTTCCATACGTAGAGAAGGATTTGATAGTTTTTGTGTATGTAATTGTAACACATTACACATATCGAATATTAAAAATATAACAGAATGTATTTCGTGTCTTTTGATTTCATTCAAAATTGAAAATATAAATATAATTTCATCAACCTCTCTGGTATTACCGGGGCTTGGGGCAGGTGTGTCAAAGAACGTCGGCCCTACGTTTATGCGTTTGGATTCTTTAAAAGACATACTACAGGTTTTCATTTTGTTTGGGGAGTGGGATTCATTCCTAGTAATTCGTATATTACTTCTATACCTAAATCTTATATCTTGAGAGTAACTGTGTACGATCGATGCAAAAATATATAATTTCGAATGAATAATTAATTTTTGAAATTTTTTTATCGTCGGTCCCATTTCTTGCCGCTCTTGACCATCGGGGGGTGAATGTGAATTTTCTTGTGCGTCCTGACAGGCAGTGTCTTGGTGAACGCGCCCGTGGGCCGATTTTCCGTGACGCCGGGAGTGAAAGGATTGGCGTGCGGTGTGGCAACGTTGCGGCGGGCGGCGCAGGGCGAGGGTTTGGGCGAAAGGGCGCGGCGCTAGGGGGGGAGGGCGCCGCCTTTCTTTGCGCTGGCGACTTCGCCACCGGCCGCCAGTGGTCCTGAGCCGGGCGGCGCCGCCTGTCGCATTGTTCCCGAGCCTCGCGTCGCCGATTCCTCGTTGGACTTCGTGCTGGATCTCGCGTTCGGTATGTATTGGGCTTTTTTCGTTTCAGAGATTGGCTCTCAATCGCCGGATCTACGATTTTGCTCATTCTCCCACCCAGTCTTCGCTTGCCTTTAATTGATTTGCCCATGCATTGTCGCACTATCGGTATAAATGTTTTGAATGTGCCGTTTAATTTCATTCTGCTATGTGAGCATAAATTGTAGCTATTCTGTACTGAACATCTGCTTTGCAATTGTGGTCCTTTATTTCTATAAACATCATTTTCAGAGATAAACCCGTTTATTAGCGGTGTGGACGAGAATACTGTTCGTATAAGATGTTTTTTTTTTTCAAAAGGGAGGGGGGCGTAAAGAATATTGCAGTGGAAGATACGATGTAGAATGCGACATTATTAACATTTTTACAGCGCATTATCTGATAGAGACGCGAGTTATATATACGCGCTAGATTACTATTAAAATTGCAATTGTTTCGGCCGGTGTGGCAAGGTTGTGTTACGAAAGCCAGCTTAGCAACATTTAAGAACTTGTGCAGTGTCTTCATGGCAGTCGTAAAGCGACCGCATACCGCGCTCGTAAAACTCATAAGTGGCCTTCCGAGGCCCCGGGCGCCGGTGCTTCCGCGGCGCGGGGGTGGGGCGGGCGAGCGAGCGAGCCTTCGCGCCGCTCGGCGCGTGCGTCGTCGGTCGCGTGCCAATAATTGCGGCGGGTGGGCGTATCTGCCGCAGCCACCAGCGGCCCTCCGAGCTCCGCCGCGCCCCCGCCCGCCGTTGTTCCACGCGCCCGCGGTAAAAATACCCGCGCCAGGGCCCGTTTTACTCGCCGCAACCGCCTCCGCCGCGGTTATGCGAGGTCACGGACATCGATTTTCGCGGCGGTGGCGGCGGTCCCGCCCCCGCGGGCGACGGGAGTCCGCGGCGCGGGCTCCGCTGCCGTCGCCGCGAAGAAGTGCGAGATTCTCGTTAGTGATACTGAGCTGCAGCGAGATTCTCTGTTTAAGGATTCAGGTGTTAGTTTGGGATTAGATTTTTTTTCTTACTTGTACATTTAGCTTATGGTTTATTCTGTGTTTAGTTGTGGCAAGGTATGGTAAGGGCAGGCGCAGTTATTAATAAATTATTCAAGGGTAATTAAGCGAAATGTAGCGTTATTTGATTTAGGGTTTAGGTCATAGGAAGGGGCACGCGAATGACATTCAAATCAGCTCATCGGGCCGGTGATGAGTTTCGAGTCAGGGGAAACGCAGCCTTGAGGAAGCAACTAAGTCAGGGACTCGAACATAAAAAACGCGTTGGTATTTCGTAAACATATTTATTAAGACATCAATACATTTATTTTTATTTATATATATATATATATATATATATATATATATATATATATATATATATATACAGACATAGAAATTTCATTAATTAATGTTGATATTGCAAGATGTGTGAATTCCAGTTAATGGTATAAAATAAAACGTATGAAAAATGATCGATCCAAAATAAAATTTTTGACATGGTTCTTACTACATCCCTGTACACGACGAAAATTGTTATTGTTCACACATTATTTCTTAAACTTGTTTTTGTTGAGGAGGTTTTGAAATAAATATCCTCCATATTTTTTGACATTTTATTCCAAATTCATGTTTAAAAAGTATTGTCGGATAGCAAATATTTTCAATTTCTTAAAAGCAATTTTCATCGACTGAAACTTGGTGCAATGAAATACGAGTTTCTTTACCAAGGACCCTCTTTTTCTGTCGTCCTCACAGGATGGTTCTTGTGAAATCACAGCGTCTGCGACCAGGCGAGCTCCGAGCAGGTACCTGCTGAGTTTGGCAAGCCTGCTTTAGGAGGTTAGGGTTGCGAAACGGTGGGAAACACTTTCATTATTAATATTCATCTCAAACGCTTTCCAGGCATGAAAATAAACCATCATTCGGCAGTTTCGTTTCAGCTATACATTCTTAAGTGATGTTTATGTTGTCGTCTACGTTGTTCCCACAGGGCAATGCTGGAGGGTTCCTTGTAATGTCCTACATGCTGCCGCTCGAGAAACGAATCCGTCTTTCTCTGCAGGTGGTGATTTTCTCATCCGATGATTGCACATTGAGCATCTTGTTATAACGCTGACTATAGGCGGGAAGTGAACTTCATGCAGATTGTCGGTTACCTCAATTCGGCCCAAACTCTCGATTCTTCGGAGGGCACTCCAACACTGTACACGGGTTCAAATTTTCTTTGGTATTGGAATCTTTCTTAATGGTATCCGTTCGATACAAGTCTGCGAAGAAGTGCACTAAGAAATATATTGCTAGATTTCCGAGCGTCAATTTACACATTATATTCCACGAATCGAAGAACGAACGAATGAAGAGAATCGAACTTACTTGTTGATTTGGGTTGTTGATATTTATTCATTTACTGATTACAGGAAGCTTTCCAAAATGATAAAAAGTTTACAAACCTGGAAATTGTGCAGAAAAGACGTATTCAAAATATCCTTGCACTCAACATACGCAAAATCTTCCATTCAATCGATACAATAATTATCACACTTGCAATGATTTACTTCTATTTATGGACCCATAAACCAATGGGTGTCTTTCTTTTTATTATCAATATAGGGAAGGAATAGTCTCGGGTGTAAAAAAAAATAAAAAATAAAAAAATTAAAAAAAAATAATAAAAAAAGATCGTGTGCTTGTCTATTCATATTACCAATAATAACTCTCGTACTTTCGGAATCTCAATTGCGGGAGACGTTGCTAGAATTTCTTGCACTTCTATATGATGTAAGCGTGTCGTTATTCGCACTCTGCTCCATAAATTCGCAAATTATATTTTCTGTCATTTGTATCCTAACAAACATTTTGTCTCCCGTTACTGTTCCTGAAGTATGGACTCCCTGTAAAATCAAGCTCCTGGATTTACGGAACTAGAGCAAATTAATAGAATCATTGGCGCCTCACATTGAGCAGAACACGACAGTGTAATTACTTTCCACTATACTATTTTGGAATAAGATTATACGTCTTTGTTGTGAAGATCACACATTTAATAATTTAAAGTTTTAGATACCATGAACGAATATGACGCGTTTTGTGTGCTGATCATATTTCGACAAATTCTTGATAATTTAAGTTAAAGGCAAATGAACCTGTGTAATATGAGTTGTTGCATTCTCCCTTGCCTAGAGATTTCTTTATTTCTGCATTCCTAGAGATTTCTTTATTTTTTAAAGAAAATAGGTTTTGCCAGTTGTCTTTAACTTGTCAGCTAGTATTTAAATTTTCATGCTCGACGCGTTTTCAATGACGACGTTGAGCGATTCGCTGCGCAAGACAAGCATCGCACAATACACGCTGCCATTCGACACGTTTCATTACGAATACGCCGCCTCCTTTCCCTCGCCGACGAAGCAGCAGCGGTTGTTCGCCTCGAGGCTTGCATCATTGGGGCGAATCCCGATTTCCCGTTTTGCGTTTTGCATTTTCTTAATGCGGCGGCGGTGATGTGTCCGGGCGCCGCCCACGCCCGCCGCCCATTTCCTCGTAATGAGCTCGTCTTGTCTCGTCTCGTCGGGCCGCCTACGTGGCGGCAGAGGCATCGTTAAAAAGTTTGACGCCGAAGCCGCCGCGATCGGTTGGCACCTACACGCTTCCCATCCGTCGCACGTGTGCCGATTAGCGACGCGACCTTGCCGCCGACGTCCACAGGCGAGCGGTCGCTGTGAAACTAATTCCCAGCGGGGGCTCAGCATTACCAGAGGATGTTAGGAAACGAAGGCGATGTGATCCGTAGGTGTTTCGAATCTCATGGAAGAAGAAGATGATGATGAAATAAAATGAGTATGGAGGAAAGTGGAATAGAAGTTCTTTGTGGTAAAACATGGCCATTGCTCTTTTTTCAGGCCTGATGTATACGAGTTTTCCCTCCACATTGACTGCGCGTCAGAACTCTTTGAAGATGGGGGGGGGGGGAAATCGACATTTTCAACTGAGGCAAATGTTATTTAAATTAAAAAGCTTGGGAAAGTATCCGCCATGTTTAATTATTGCAATTTTTACTTCTGAGTTTTCTTCAGAGCTCATATTTAGTTTAACGAAATATTTATAGCAATTCCCTTTTGCGGTTTGAGAATCCTCTTTGTTTTTACCAAAGAGGATTCTTGCTTGTCGCTTAATGCTGTTTGTCGTGAATACATTAGATGAACGTTCAGAAGTATGACAAAGCGTAAACGAGCCCATTTAACAGTTGTGTTGTCGCCTACGAAATTTCTAAGATGTAAAGAGGACGTAATTACTAGCATTCATTACCGTGAACATCGAGTTCAACTACGTATTATGAAAATACGTTGTTTTATTTGCTAGAAAATCGTCTCGGCATTGTTGAAAAGATTCGCATTTCTTTGCAGAGATACGAGTACTGTGTTTGAAAATTGACCCTCGACTAGTGAAAATTGAGAACTTCATGTGTCTCAAGAACTTTCTCGCTCTAGGGCTCGTGTGGGGACGTGGCAGCACTGCGCAAGCCGACCTTCGTTTGCGAGTGAGGCCCCCCGTGGCGCATGTTTCTCCCGGAAGCCCGAGCTTCTAGGCCCGCGCGTATCTGCGCGTCCAGCGCTGTAAGTCCTTTACCTGGATAATCTGGCGTAATCCCGCGGGGCCTCTGCCACTCGCTCGCCGAGCACCTGTCAGCCCGGGGCTTATGAGCCGCCTCTCCCCTGCGCTTCCAGGAAACGAAGTCCGTCCCGAGATTCGTGTGACATTGTTAAGTACATACGGTGCGTTAGACCCGGTCGGGTTGTCGGGCTCCGCACAAAATCTCGTGGCCGTTGATGTGCGGAAGTTTCGCTGCTCGTGGAATATTATTGGGGATTTTTGTTCCACGGTCGAGCATTAAAGCGATCGACGGTACTATCGATCTTTTGCGCTGCGCGGTGAGTTTCGGAATAATTTTATGTATTCGCGCAAGCAAAGAAGATCAAGATTGGAGTCGATTGCAATACTCAATGCCCTTTAAAAGCTCCATACTTTCCCAGCATTGTTATAAGGACATGATTTCACTCCTCCGCATTTCTATCAATATTATTCTGAGAGTCGCTATCTTTCGTAAGAGGCAAATGGGAATTGCAGGTTTTCGACACTTGTATCCTTTAGAGTATAAACGATATAATATTATGAAAATACATATTTCTCGTCGCTGCCGTTCTCTTCTATGGAAGGTTCAATCCACGAGTAATTTGTATTTTTTCTTTTTTTAGCCAACTGCACATCGTATTAACGGCATGAAACTTCTGCTTCAGCAGAGAATTATTAATACTTCTTTAATGACGTGGTAGGATGGTGATGAGGGGTGAAAGGACGATCACAAATACATCCATGCCCGAAGCGGAATTCGAACTATAGATTCGAGATCGAACGAGATTACTGCCTTTGTGATCTCGGCTACCCAGATCGACAATCCGTATTACTAATGCGATTTCTAATGCGCAGAAACTTTGAGTACTATGTCGCTTCCAGCCTTCTTAGATGTGTCTATGGTGTCGTTGGATGTTCACGAAATCGAGACAAATTCAAAAACAATGAGTTTTCACTTTAACGTAAAAGTTTTAATATTTGTTTGTGTTATTCTGCATATTCTCATACTGCGCGTACCCATTGCATTCTCATACACAGTGCGTTACTTCTTAATCACTGCTGACGCCATGCCACACCAATGCTTCAACAAAGAGGCCGCATGCCATTAAATATTTGCTATTCTCGAGTTGTGTTATGGAACAACTTTTTTTTCATATTTTTGATGTATAAACTACCTTAGAAATGATCTATATTATATAAGACGTTTTGTTAAAATATTAATCGCGGGGACCGCGCGTGCATGCAGCCTGCATTTACCGGGGCTCAGAAACATTATCTCGGCGGCAGGGGCATGCAATTTTTATCAGGGAATCAGCATTTAGCTGTATATGATTTTTATCCCTTAAGGTTGTTAGCCCTGGGGGTATGGAAGATGAAATGATGATGATATTGAGGGGTGAAAGGACGACTCACACATGCGAGCACAAATACACCCATGCCCGAGGCGGGACTCGAGCCCGCGCTCTTCTGTAACGAGACCACTATGGCAGTATTGCTTTCGCGATCTCGGTCATCTGATCGGCCTCAGGCCGCTAGTTATTATTATTATTATTATTATTATTATTATTATTATTATTATTATTATTATTGTCTTATATTTTATAATTCAGTTCGTCCTTAAACATCCTTATTTTCACATCGAGTGAATTGATGAACCTCTGCTTATTAAAATATCCAGAGCTCTATATGACACTACTAGAAAAAGTTATTAAAATGTAAATTACTTACTAGTTTCTGAACATTCCAGAAATATTTTTTAGATGAACACGAAACGCCAAATACTAAATTTAGTTCTCGTTTACTCAATGAATTCCAAACATAAAAAATGTACTGAAATAATGCGGCAATTATAGTTGTGTTCATGCGAACCCGTCTGTAGCTTTTATTTCCGTTTCTCCATTGTGAGGCCGTGCCCTGCAATCGCCGCTGCCCTTCTGCGGGGAGCGGCCGTTGCGTGCGTTCCGCGCTGTTATCGCCTCCGCGTCGCTCCCGCGGCACACGCTCCGCTCATCATCTGATTGGAGGCGCGTGGCGCGCACGTGGGACTTTGGACCGCCCCCTCAATGCCCTCGCGGGAAGAGCGCCGGAAAAGGTTGTTTTTTTTTTTTTTTCGCCTCTTGGCGATGATTAGTCTTAACCGGTTGATGGTGGTTGCATACTGATTTTTTTTCTTCTCTGAACATGTGGATGATATAAATGATTCTCTTCGAATAGTCATCCGACGTTGAAAGTAAATAATTAATTTGTAGCTTGAATTGTGGAGTGACTTGAAATATTTTTGTATGAAAGAATTGTTTGGAATATTTTTTTTTCTGAGAATTTTACGAAAGTTGCTAAATAATATGCTTTAGACTTGCTTACGATGTAGTGGATTTGCATGATTAGACGTGTTCTTCTATCTGGTTACGTATTACCACGCAACTTGTTTTACAAAATTAGATTATTTAAAGCACGTCCTTATGTTTGAATGGCAGTTAGCGTACATGCAATGCAGAATTGTGTATTGTAAAGGAGAATGTAGTGTTCATATCGCACACACATGAGGCGTTTTTAATTGAATAATTCCAATTTTAGGAATTGTTTATTAAAATATTAGTAAAAGGTTATAAAGTTAGTAAATTAGTTGTGTGCCTATATCCTGTTCCTTTGATATATTGTTTACCAATTACGGTTACCAATCTATGATACAACATGCTTTCAAACGTGCACAAAATGAATCATTTAATACAACAAACCAGTATCGATGGCTGATCATATTCGTGTGTTTTGGAAAATAAGCATTTATGTTGGATACTGGGCTATTGTCACCCCTCCTACGCTTTGTTAACTAGGAAATACGTGTGCATTATTCGAACTTTTGCGTATTACACACCATTAAAAGTAAGCACGTCATTGAGGGTATTGGAAGATAAGTCAGTGATTTTCAGGAGTACGGTAAACCAATCTCTCTCCCTACAAAGGCAAAGCCTGAAGAATTCTGTGGAATCTTGGCCTACGACTGAAATCACGCGTGATGGTTACTAAGAATTTTACCCATTCCAATACTTTTACCTCCACGCGTCCGTGGGCTGCGCTGCCGAACGGGTGAGCGCGCGCGCGCTCGCGAGGGGAATGCGATGGCTGCGTGCGGCGGTGCCCCTGCGGCGCGGGCCGCCCGCTGCGCGCTCCGGTATTACGGGCGTGCCCGCAGCGCTGGCTGGGCGGCGCCAGGCAACGCCGCTCCGCCGCCAGGGACTGACAGCCGCGGCCACGATGTCATTTTGATAGTATCCGCTACGCGTAGTAAAATAGTTTCGTGTATTGTTGTGGACTACTAGTTAAAATTATAAATGTTATCACCGCTCCTGTTTTCTTGATTTATAATTGATCCTGTATTTCGATAATTAACTAGCTTTTTAAATAGTATGACTTAGTATCTTAAATTCACATTATAGAATGTTAGTTTGTTTTCATTTGCATTCATTATTTTCTGTCCACCATTCAAATCGGAGAGGAGAATCAACACACCTTCACTTTAATAGAATTATTTACCTCCTGTTGTGGGTTACCCACAATATGCGAAGTTAGGTGGAGCGCGGAGGACAGTGGCAGTGCCCAAGTGCCGCCAATCTTCACCCTGCCCGGCTGCCGCTTGCAAGCCACTTCATTAGAGATTTTCAAAATAAACAACAAAATACATGTGTCCGTTTTCCTGCCTCCAAATGGCGCCGTGCCGCGCGTGCTTGCCCGGCGCCGCAACTCATTGCCGCTGCTTTGCAGCCGTGCATTGCCGGTTCAAGTCTACTCCGTGCGTAAACGTTTGCTCTTGGGAAGCTGTTCTTCTGTTAGCTATTTTTTTAATGTGTGCTGGTGGCATGTAACAGAGAAAATGCTGCTCGACCAAACCACACTAAATGTTTTTTGTTTTTTTTTTCAAAAGTAATACGCACACTTTTCACGAACAACAAATGATGTTCCCTCGAGTAAAACTGCAATAAATTAAATATTTTACCAAATAGGTTTTACGATTACTGCAATAACGTAGTGTGGTAAATCTACAACACAACTGTTTTTTACGTATCAAGAATGCAAAAAAAAGTTGCTTTTTTTGTTTACAAAGCCTTTTAACAAACCACCTCTTTGCGTACAATCGGGATGATGGCAATCGCGAGTTTATTAAACGCCCATTAATTGAAGGTGCCCGAGCACTTAAACTCGGTGTTAAATTTCTCTGTTAATTACGCCCTAATAAGGCTAATTAGGCGCGCCCCCGTGGGGCAGGCGCGCGGCGCGTGCACGCCCCGCCTCGCGGCCTGCATAGAGGGCGCTGTTTCTTGTGCAGCGCGTCTCTTGCGCTCATTTCGCTAATGCTGTTGTCGCCGTCGACACGTGCGTGCTCGCGCGCGGCGCCCTTCCGCCTGCTGGACGCGCGTGTTGGCGCTGCGTTTTCACGCGCGCCGCCCCGCCGGGTGGGGGGGGGGTCAGACGACCCTTTTTACTTTCGCGAAGGGCTTTGATGAATGGGCATAAAACTGTGACGAAATGCGTCAGGTAATGTTTCGTTTTGAATGTGTGTGTGTGTGTGTGAGAGTGTGTGTGTGTGTGAGTGTGGTTGTGTGTGTGTGTCAGTGTGAGTGTGTGTGTATGTGTGTGTGTGCGTGTGTGTGCGTGGTGTGTGGGATGTGGAGTGTGTGTGTTGTGAGTGTGTGTGTGTGGTGTGGAGAGAGAGAGTGTGTGTGTGAGAGAAGTGTGTGTGTGTGAGTGTGTGTGTGTGTGAGTGTGTGTGTGTGTGTGTGTGTGTGTGTGTGTGTAGTGTTTTGCGAATCGTAATCCTATTGCAATACTGTGCAGCAATAGTATTAGTACTTAAACTATCTCTCACGGGAAAATACTTCAACTATCCTCTTATGGGCAAGCCTCGCTTTGCGAGCCTGTTTTTCGCCGTTTGTCCACGTGTTGCTGCCCTTACGAGCTTCATTGCTATCACCCCCGGAAATAATCTAGCGGCGACAGATTTGAAATCAGCTCGCACGCACGGCTTGATGGGTACAGTGTTTGAGAAATGCGACAATGCTTTTCTATGCTGGAAATTTATGATAAATTGATAATGCTCATCACACTTGCCGGAAACGTTGAAACAAAATCGTACAAACTAATTCTTTAGCGAGTGAATGAATTGACTGCTTCGTTGCTTTATCTGAACTTACACCCCAAATATTATTATATTAGTACTACGAGCCAAATTTAAAATAACCGTATTTTTCTCTTATATTTTAACATAATGAAATGACACGCGCGATCTCCTGTGTGGCACTTCCACCCCTTCGTGGTTAATTTCGCACAAGGGCTTTCATCTTGTGATATTATTTTAAGTATATTCATGAAAACCGGAGTTTAAAATAATTAGGAGGTGGTGAATGGTCACAAACACGAGATTCACAACATGAAACTGCATCATAACGAAGTACGCACAGACGCTATGTGTGATAATCAGATTCATGAAATAAAGGATAAATATTTTACATCAATTTGTGTATGAATTTAGAGTAATGGGCCAATGTTTTTAATGTATGGAAAGTAATTTTCCTACGCTTAATAATGATTCAGTTCTTTTGCGTAATTGTAATATTAAAAATATACGTTGTCAAAAATAAGTTTAATTTTGAAATTGAAAATTAGTCAGATTATCAGTCACATGTTTTTATTGTGATCATCTATGGAAGCTGATGTGTAGATGATCTTGTTTAATACCTTAGTTTGAAGGCTACTTTGCTGCGCCGAAACATTGTTGCAAGAGTTGCAATCAGCAAGTAGCGAGCGCCTTGTTTTGCAGCCATTGCGCCGATCTTTTATGCTACAACGAAGCAGTCTGGGGCGAGGATTGCCATTTCTCTTGTCCAACAAGGGGCTGTTTGCTTTCACCGTTCTATGTACACCACTTACGTATACCAACACCACTTAAATTGTGAATCCTTATTTTACGTGGCGAGGCTCAGGCGTGTTCGCACGTCTGTCCACGCAAATTTCGCTATGTTCCTTTGGCCATCTTGTAACGAGTCACGGCATCACTGTAACGACGAAATAGGCGGTAAGATATTAGTTCAGAGGCTTTTTTTTAGACTCGATCTTTAATGTGCGGTAACTCTACAACTTAGGACACGCGGCTTTACTTCCTCTTGGAATGTTTTTTTCGCCCTTCAAAGTTCATGGCGTCAATCGGTTTGAACTCGCGAACAGTATCAGTTCAACGCTCTACACACTGCACCAGTGAAGCGGCTAAATCACTTACACATACCGATACCACGTACAATCATACTGACACAACATGCGCTGATAAACACACATACAATAATACCATTTAGGTAGGCGGGCGCAACTAAAAACAAGAGGGGGACAAATTCACCTCTGGCCCTCCTCCTCCGTTAGACTTTTTATTTACATAACGCAAGTCAGTTGGAAAGAATGTGCCCATGTAGTGCAATTGATTTTTTGTTGAACCAATTACATAGCTGCCCGTTACGATAGACTCTTCTTCAAACGTATTCTCAAATTATCAGCTTAAAAAAAAATCAGAAAAATATCTTACGAAGGGAAATAAAAAAGGCAAAAAAAAAAGTCCTTTTGAAAGTCTGACCGACCCCCTTCTTCCCACGCGCACGCCTATGCCACTTACTCGTACACTCTACCTGCAGCACACGAGCCCGTCGGTCGCTTGAACTTCGGCTTGATGCTGACGCATCTCAACCTCACAATTTGCGTTCTTTCCCCGTTCCTTGCGGCAACTGCGTTTCTCTCGCGTTTCGACTCTACATTCGCGTATACTGTCTCCCAATTTAACGGCCGTCCCATTGACCTTCCACCACCAATGCGATCAGAAGCCCTCCCTTATCAGCGAAATGTTACCGCGGAAAACGTAGCGTCTGCCCGCAGCAAAGCGGCCGCAGCCACGCGTTCGTAGGCGGCGGCCGCGAGTTTCACCGCCCGTAACATCTGACAATTAAGCGCAGTCGGAATTAACTTAGTGTTAAATACTTTATAGATACGGCCTGCTGTGATGTGGCTGTTTTGTGGGCGACCGCGCTGGCGGTCTCGCCGCCTCTTTTAATTATATTTCTGCGTGCGCCCGCAGCCGCCCCCGCGCCGCGCCGCGCGGCTCTCTCGCGTTTCCAGCCTGGCGGGGCGGCGCCGATGCCGGGGGCACGCCCGCGCCGACCCTGGTTTATGCGCCGTAAAGGTGTCGTCGTTGCCGGGCGGGCGTACGTTCGCGCCGCGGCCCCTCCCCCCGCCCCCGCGACGGCGGCCGGTGGGCGTTGCCGGGGTGGGCGCGCGGGCGCTCTGTGGTGCTATTGGTTGCTGATGCCGACGTATTGATGCGAGTTAGGACGACTGTGAATGGGAGTCTGCCTCTTGCGACTTCCCAGCCAGACGAACAGGAGCAGTACGTGGAAAAGATCAATGAAACGCTGTCTCCTAAATTTGATATTAATTAAAAGTTCTGTTCTGCTTTATGCAGGTTTTTTTATTATTAAACGTTTGCGTATAGTGAAGGCTATATTATTAGCATTTTGAAATAATCTCTATTGTTTGTTAGGTGCACATTTTATCTCTCTCTCTCTCTCTCTCTCTCTACTCGTCTCTCCTCTCGGTATATATATATATATATATATATAATATAAAATAAATATAGATATATATATATACTTAATGGATTATTATTGTAATTAAAAAGAAATTCGGAAGGTAGGACGTAAAGAAGGAACAACAAACAGAAAACTGCCACTGGGTACAACACATCATGTTGAAGATGATAATTTTAGTATTGGTGCCATCTTTTAATAACACTACCATTGCGCTGTACATTAAATTCAATAACACTTTCGGTTCTAATGCCCCACTATTTCCCCGGGAAGTTGTAGAACCAAAGTCTTTGTAACAAATTTGAGAAAATGAAACTTTTGTAACCTGCGCTATTTAATAATACTTTTATCACGCATAATAGTTTTTTTATCTTTCTTCAAGGGAACAATTATCTTAGTCAGTGCCACTGAAAATTTATCTTTCATTCGATAAAAACATCCATTGCAGTGCTTGGCGCTTCGAGAAGTGTGTTTCCTCAGGAATGTGTGTGTGAGGAAAAATAATATTAGTTCACCTGTCGTGGTTTGCGATAAACCCCGTAATGGCAAAGTGTTCGCTCCCCCTGTGTGTTCCCGTTCTTTTTCCTCTGTCTGTGCGTCAGTCTTAGCAGTTGGAGCGCCCGGCCTGCGCCCTCTTTTCTCTCTTCCCGTCCGCGCCTCTGCCCGCTCCCCCCGCTCCGCTCCCCCGTCCGCTCCCCCGCCCCACTGCCCGCGCCCCCGCCCCCGCGCCCATCTGTTTCCCCGCCGCGACCCGCGCCCGCCCCGCCCGCGCCAGCACCACTGCTTTACGGGCGGACGGGGCGCGCCAAGCGCGTCGCGCGCGCCGATGAGTTGCGTTCAGCGGCGCGCGGCATAAGCCGGGCTTTCAGGCGGCCGCGGATTGCGTGGGCGCGACGCCTGGCGCCGCCGAGCTCTCCCGCGACCTCCGCCGCCCCGCGTCGCCCACCCCACGCGACCCGACTCGTCTGCCACCGCGGCGCGGAGAGAATAGATAAGGCGGAGCAGAGGTAATCGCACTGGAGCGACCACCGCTGCTTGGATGTTGTTTGTCATGCAGTGCGTGGTTTTGGAAACGTTCATTCCTTATCGTTTTCTAACGTAATGTAGAATTACATGTAACGAGTGTTAACAAAATATGTATGAAAGTACTAGTTGGGGAAAATTTGCCTAATGTATACCGATTTTTTCATTTCCATTTTCTCAATAAAGATTCAATTTAATAAAACGAAAAATATTCCAAAGCAATCGTCACTATGTTCTTTCATTATTAAATATATTTTAATTATGTTGTTTCTGGTAAAGAGGATTGGAGGTAAAACTGAAAGTGTTCCATCGGTGTAAATTTGGACACATAGGCACTGACATTGAACTTCAGAACAAATGCGCGTATTAGTTGTGTAATAAACACATTGAGGAGATGCGTGTATTTATTGATATGTTCATTAATAGAATATGTCCAGACAATAAAGAAAAGTCAAGTTCTTAAAAGAAGAAATAAATTGGTGTATTTTTTTTATAAATAATTGAGTCTACTCCTTTCTTTAATGATTTTCACATCTAATTCTAACACTCCAGCTTCTATACAGAAGGTATCATTTTAATATATTGAACTTGTCTGACAAGTTTAAAAAGTTCTGAATTAATGAAAATAATATGTAGTATTTCGTAAATGCGTCATTAGTATTGCTTCTCTCTCATAATCCCAAAAGAGCATTCACAAGAGTTAGAGCGAACACGAATGATACAATAGTTCGTATGCGTAGAAATACTTGCGCTCTCTAATTTAGGTACAGGTCAAAATTTGGCAGCTCTGTCTTGCACATCGTTTATGTATACTGTTGTTTCGTTAAATGTAATATTGCGACAAATTCGTGGATTTTGCAAAGTCACACATACCCAGTTGTAACATGAGTAGTGTAAATCAACTACACAATTATCAACAAAACTGTGCAGTCGCTTTTGCTTATTTATTGAGATATCAAAAACGTTTTCTCGGCGTTTAATTTTTTTTTCTTCTTCATAAATAAAGTCACGAGGGGTAGGACATCCCGAAAGAATTTTGTTAGCGTCCTATGGCGTGTATGAAGAGGCAAACATTGTCGAATCAGTGGAAATGCGGAGCTCTCGGAGGCCGTGGTTGTGCGCTCCCTCCGCCAGGGCGCGCGCGGGCGGCGGCGCGACCTTTGGGCCCTTCCCTTTTCGAGCACGCGCCACCGGCCCCTTTCTTCGCCCTCCGAGCGCCGCGACGCGTCGCCAGCCCTTTCGCGGGGGCGTCGCCGGGCGCTGGACGATGGACGGTGGGGGGGGGGCGACGCGTGCGTGCTGTCGGGTGGTGGTGGTGGTGCCGCGGCCGCCGTCGGAAGTTTCCAGAGCGTGCGGTTATAAATACCCGCGGTGGCGGCGTCGGCGGCGTGGCGGCGCCGTGGCGGGGAGGGCGCGCCCGACGCCTGCGCCGCCGGCGCGCCGTCCATCACGCGCGTGTCGCGGGCGTGCGTTTCAGACGTCGCGGCTGCCCACTGCCGCCTCACTTTCTCTTGTAATGTTCTGTAATGGCCTCCGGATGCTTTGTGCGATTCTGCAAAACGCGCGCTGTTCGAAATAGAAGATTGGAACGCGTAATACGTTTGTCGTTTTTGGAAGCAGCCTCGGTAATCTAAGTCTGCTCTTTTATCTGAGATTAAATATTGCCATGGCCCTTGTGAACTTAAATTAACTTTTTACTGAGTGAACAATTTTCGGATATTGTTTCCCGCTCATATTTAGGCACATTTTGGGGCGTCTTTTTCACTCAGTAACGATAATTTTATTTTTTACAATTTTGTTCTAGAAACGAAAGTGATATTATATTTGTTTTAAGTATTGATGTTAAGAATGGGTATTCATACATTTTTTTGTCTTTTGGCATCTAATTGCGATTTCATAATGTCTATGTTCTTTCGTGCTCTAAAGTAAAGAAAATCCTGAGATAAAAAGTCAGTGTACACTGTAGGTGAGATGTAATTGCGTTGGAGGAACTTAAAAGTCTTCATTGACGCTAATTCGGATTATATGTCCTAGCATTTTAACGCTGATTCAATTTTTACACCCCTGGGTAGTTAGCCCTGGGGGATGAGGGTGAAATTGTGATGATGATGGATGCTGAAATAGACACATACAAACCACAACACAACCGTGCCCGAGGCGGGACTCGAATCCGCGATCTTCTGGTCCGAGAACGCTACAACCCTGGCGAATTTAGCGATCACATCGCCATTTTTATTATTATTATTATTATTATTATTATTATTAATATTATTATTATTATTTTGTTGTATTGCAGCAAATGCGTGCTGATTGATTACCCGAATGAAATATCATGTATGGATTGTTTTCAATGTTTTCCTCGAATTTCGAGTTAATTCGCATATTTATATGATATTTTTGTTTACAGGTAAGTTTCCTGTCTAACACCACTGTTTTCGTGTCCGGACGGTGAGTAAATGCAACATTCTAATATTGAGCCAACATGTATTGCAATGAAAAAGACGCAGGTGGAACATTCTTAGGAAAAAGAAAATTAAATATGAAGTACATACTTGTGTACGTGATATGATCCTGTTCACTCGTTTGTAGGTGAGACCACATCAGTTTTCTTTTATCTCTCAGAACCTACCGTCAGAAGTCTAGTAGTTCGTCGTCATGGAAACCAGCAATGCGTCTTCGTTCTAGACAGTTACGAAATTAGAAATGAAATTAGTATTCTCTCGCCAACACCTAGTATTACCGCAGAAGACTACGCCTCACTTACATTGTTGTTTCAAATTATATTATGTAGTCAGCGAAATGGTTGTAATGTACATCGAGATGAAAATGGAATTATTCTTGTTTCGCAAGAGCATTTTATGAAAGCCCTTCTTGACTTTACATCGCAAAATTTCCGGAATATCTATGAATAACAATTATAAAATTCATATCGTTTCAGAGCTGCATAAATCTTATTAATGACGATTCTCAAAACTATATTGCGAGAATACTAGAACATTATATCGTTGTTTATTCACTGCCTAGACAATTTTAGCATTATTGCAGTTCTTTAACCGAAGTAACATTACTGGCAATAGATATCTCAATACACACATATCAGAACATCATTTGTCTTGATTCATGTCGTCATTTACTTGACCTGAGAAGAAAACGAAACCAAACGCTTACGTATATACACCTATCCTGAGTGTTGTGGCTCCCTTTGCGTTGTACTCTTACATATCTGAATGACAGAACGGTATTGAAGTTTAAGTTTTTGGCGTTGTTACTCAGTTTGATTTATCCTTTTTTTTACTTTTTGGAGTGCAAACAGTGCGGGTAATGGTTTTATAGCATCGTGTGGTGAAAGAAGGGAAAATTTAACTGTCTAATTTAAGGATGGTATGACTGTGAGAGTCCATGGAGAATAGCCAGTAGTAGTTCAGTGCTACTTTCTACATTTCACAAAACATGGCGGGGTCGATAACAACCGGGCAGATCAATCCCGTGCCCTAACACTCCTCGCCCCTTCTCATGGTCGCGGAATATGTCAAAGGGAAGTAGGTCGTCGGAGTCCGGCGCGGCTGGTCACCTCGACAACATCCGGCCGGGGCGGGCAGGTGAGCGCACGTCTACGCACACGCATGCACGCACGCGCGCTGTAGAAGCGCGCCGCGCCGCTCCACATCAAGCCCCCTTCCCCAACCACGGGCGGTGCGCCGCTGCTTGAGCGAGTGCCCGCGTTTCGCACTCTTTTGTTTCCCTGCCGCCGCGCGCTCCGTCGCCTCCCAAGTTGCGACGATGGTTGGAGGGGGGAGGGGCGCGGCGCGGCGAGGCGCGTGACGTCATCGAGCGCGGCGTGGGCGCGCGCCGGAGGTCAAGACGCCGCGCCGTGACGCCACCGCGCCGCCCAGGTGGGCAGCGCCGCTCCGGCCTTCGGCGCCCCGCGGCCCGCGGACGCACCTCGCCTCGCCTCGCGAGCGGTGGAGCAACCGCTGCCACAATTGCTAATTAGCCGCTACTCAGTTGAAAGGGTTCGCGTTTTATAATAACGCCAAGAAGTTCCCCCTTAACCCCAATTGCCTAATTTATCAAACAAATACTTAATTTTATCCCGTACCCTTTTTATGCATTTGCTATTCGGCTACTGGAACCTCGCCATATTCGAGTTATCAGGTTGATACTTCAAATGCCAGTGTAAATAAAATTCTGTTTACCAATAAGTGGTAAGTAAATTGGTATATTCTTATTTTTACGAATGGTTTCCAATTTGTCGTACAGTTTGGATCGCTCACGAACGACGTAATGGTGGTTCCCGATTTTAATGCATTTTTACATATTGGTAGTGTGAATACAACGCTAAAAAAGTCTTAAATTTCCGTGCTTAACTCGAGCACTGTTGTCACGGATTGCTGACGTTACGTTTATGCTATTTTTTTAAATTAAACCTTAATTATGACTGCTATTCCTAATATGCTTATTCTAACATATTCATAAATTTTTAAAAGAAAGAATACATTGTAGTTTTGTTTCTGTTATAAGATCTGGTTGCAATAAAGTTAAATTTTCCGAAAATTGCTAGAGATCAAGTGGATTGCGGTTGGTATTTGGCAGTAACGAAGGAAATAAATACTTTGTCGAAAGGATACTGAGATGAAGTCTGATTGGCAAAAAGTAAAGTAGGTAACCAAAGAGAGAACACTCGAAGATTAAGTAAATCGTGGCATGGAGTTTCTGAGAATCGTAAGTCTCTGCTCTCTGAGATTTCAAAAAACCATCGACCTGGAGCTCGGCCTCCCGCGCCGCCCGGTACGAGCGCGATCGCTCCCGGGGCGATGGGTGGGCGGGGCGGGGGCACAACGCGCGGCTTCCGTGCCGGACCGCCGTTCCCGAGTCGCTGCTAACGACCGATTTTTCAATTAGTCGGGATGCATGTCGGCGGCGACCAGGCGGCGAGCGTACCGCCCCATCGCCCTCCGCCCGCAGCGCGGCTCCTGGCGGCGGCGGCGGCGGCCGCTGCTGACGTCAGGCGGCGTGACGTCACGCCGAGGTCGCGTCCACGCGCGAGGGGACCGGCAGGCCCCGTCGGCGCCTGACAGCCGCACTCACTTTGAGGCTGCATGTGGATGAGGGAGAGCGATCGGTCGCTCGTGGGTGTACGTGTTGTTGTACGAGGAGTCGCTGCGCCGCTCGGGGCCTCCGCGTACGTCCTCTCGTTGCTGATTTGCGATTCTGGAGCCATTGCCTGTTTGCCGTGGACTAGTTTCTCTTCTCAGGGTATTTTGTGGGTTTTCGCCTCTATCTCACATTTCGGTGGGTGTTGGGTCATACATAACGCGTATGCAATCGACACGAGAGGGCAGCTACTGAAGGATTAAGGAACGAACTTCGCCATCGTTAGTCCAAGAGTTTAAAAATCTCGACTAACAAATACAAATTATATTGGCATTTGAAGAACTTTAAGTTTAAAATATGGTAATCTGGTTGGATGTCTTGATTAAGTTTTGAAGTTTAATGTAACCGGTGGACTCCATACATTACGCTCCTGCTCCGAGGAATAACTGTGTCCAAACCCAATTAGAAATGTCATTTCATGTTGTTTCCTTCCCTGTCGTTTGGGAGGACACCGTCCTTGAATGTTTCACGAGATCCTGATGTTTAATATTTCAAGTAGCCTAATTTTCTGGTGACTGAGTGGGCGTCGTAGGAAACTTCAAATGACATCCTTAATTACGTTTTGGGTTGTCAATTCTGGGTACTTTTGTTATGAAGAAAGAGACATGGTTGATGGTGTCTTACTATGAACTTACGAAAGTTCTTTTCAGTGAAAGACTTTCTATCAAATGAAAACTTAAATCAAGTCACTTCTGTGGCGTTATTGTGTTCAAATGTAGTGCTCCGTGCGTTCCACAAAGAGAATGATAAACAAATGATATTAATTGAAAAAATATGTTCGGGATATTTCTAGTCTTTGAATTTAAATTTTATGTGATAAAATTAGCAGTATTTTACGGAATGTTCTTTTTTTTCTGTGAAATTTAATATATTTTCATTTGACGGCATTTTTAATGTGTTTTATACAGTCGCGATTGGTATGAATCTGGCAGGAGAACTCTGTTGCACGCCTCAAATGCTAATAAAACAATCTTGACTGCATGAGGATTGAAAACATATTGTCGGTAAAAAGGATGTCCCTTCTGACAAAATACTTTCATAACCCAATATTAGAAATTCAAGCGAAAAATGAATAATAAGTTGATTGGAGAATTGAATTTATCACAGGAATTTATCACAGGAAATCACTTCATTAAAACCATTCTGGTGGATTTCATCATTATTCGAGGCCATTACGATATATTGTTTTCCGTCTTAAGCAGTATTTTAGGTCTTCTTACGTCATTGACAGGGTATGATTTGTAGATGTTGCTGCTGATTACCTCATTGTAGTAGTGTTTCCAATGAACTGGCGACACATCTTACCCAATGAGAATGCATCGCTCCGTTTCGTGATTGGGATTCGCGCTGTGTGAGAGTGAGGTAAGTGACTGCGGGTGGGAAGAAGACGGCCGTGAACTAGACAGCGGCGGCGCGGCGCGGCATTCGCCTGCAGTCGATTAAGAACGACCCCGGAAAACGCCCCTTTGCTCTTGAACTTCTGAGGGGTCGGTAAACACACGGCGTGCTTTACGTCGGGTCTCTTTGTTTTTCTTCGTCACGGTTGGTGAGTTTGTACACGCAGTCGGTCAGGATTTTTCGATTTTGAAGCAATTTTACCTGTAGAAAATGCGTTTCGTTTGGGTTTTGAGCAACTTGAAACGTTTCTACTCGAAAAGTGAGTCGATCTACATTATGTATAGAGATGTAACAATAGGTATACTAGTTCCGTGAGACAGAACATGGTTTTTGGTTCGTATTGCTTGATTATTCAAGAAAGGGAACATTACTTTGGTAGACGGGTGTTCTCTTTTTCTGTTCTCGTTTGATTAGTCCAACAGAGGGCACAGATAAAGTAATTATTCGCCAAGAGAAACAAAGAACTTACGCAATGGGGTGGTAGGTACCAGCATGGATTACCACACGAGTAAACACGTGCATGCGGGCTCCGCTGGACTAGAGCGATCAAAATTCAAAACAATTAAAACAAAATTAGTTATAAACACGATTAAATGTAAACACATTTAATGTAGCTATTTAACCATTGATTATAAAGCTCTTAAAAATGTTACCAGACTTAAAATGTTGTATAATAACATTAATTTATATTTCTATTGCGCCTAATTTTGTAAATTTAAGTTATTTTGCGTTGGGAACAGTTTGTTTTCGCATTAAAGGTTTCCATGTCCGAAAACAAAATACAAACAAACAAAAGAAAGAATTAGTTATTGTTTCAGGGGTGATAGATCTAATAGGCGTTGAAGGGCCAAGAACGCCAACAGGACCACGGCCTCTCAGCCCGCAAGCAGTAACTGATATTTTTTTCCCCATATATATTTTTCTAAGATATAATTAGTTGAATCGTATTACTTGTCCATATAGGACCCCGTGAGGTATTATTCTGGCCGTGGGTGCCTGTGGGTCTAGCGCGTGGGCGAGTGGCGGCGGCGTTCGTCCTCTGGAGGTTGCCGCGCGCGCGCGGGCGCGGGCGCTCGCCTGGGGGGGACTGGGCGCGGTGCGCGCGGGGGCGGCGCTGACGCCAGCGCGTCCGGCGGCGCTGGGCGCGGGGCGGGGCCGAGGACGAGGACGAGGAGCCGCCGCGCACAAGAGCCTCGGATTCAGGCGGGCCAACCGCTTCAATGCGATATTGCCGGATTGCCCGCCAGCAGATCACACTGGTTTCGCTCCAAGCAAAAAGGAATAAGTTTTCAAGTTACTGGTTATTTTCTTATTTTTTTACGGATAATTTGATACCTCCATACGACATACGCTGTCTGTCCATTCTGAAAGTTACATTAAGAATTCGCTTCAAAATATTTTAAATTAATTGTGGACGTAGTTAATACTGTCGTTGCTTTCTTAGTGAAATTGGCAAGGGGAACGTATGTAATGTTTCAATTTTTTCGAAGTTTCAGGCGAACCTGATAATTTTTTATTTCTATTGCAAATCACTCCTGTATTTGTATACCGCTAATCCGAACCTCGCAAATTCGAAAGTTGGTGTAATCCGAACGAAATTCGAGATTGGGGAAAAAATAAACAAAATAAATAAAATGCTTACTTGTAGTGTACAGAAAGCATTTTATAATTACTGTAGAACTCAATAACTAATTATTGAAACAAAAGTAAAAGAAAAAAGACCTGGTATTCCACTGTTAACTAAGGTGTATATCACATGTGTAGGTAGCAGAAATTTTCACTTAGAGAAACTTGCAAAATCGATGATCTTTTGCGTTAAGGAACTGAATCTGCTTGATGCAATGTTGCGCCAGCGTCGCATGAACATCACGTCGGTCGGTGTTGCAAAAGTGTGATGTTCTACATAAGGAAATACCAATTCAAGGGTATCTGCAGCGTCGGAATGTGACACAAAATCTTTAGGGGTGTTTTCTCCTTCACTATCTTCGCCGCAGAGTTGTCATCAGGTGGATTCTGGACTATTGAGACAATAGCTTCATCACAGATTACTTGATTACCTTCGTGTGATATCTGTTGTTGAATGCTAATTTCCCCTGCATCTTTGCACTCCTGACCTTGTTGAATAAGCTGACGGATATCATAAGTGTTTGATGACGGAATGGATGGGATTTCTTCAAAAACAAGCTTTGGCCACAGAGTCTTCTAAAATGTTTGTATTAAATGTTATTATTGGTAATTATTATGTGCATAAGCATTAACACTGTGCAAGTCAACCCAATTTATTTTGAAAACTGTACATTTTCTCACATCGCACGTTACGTTACTTTGCGTCTGGTAATCCTATGGATGTATTTGTGCTTGTACATTTTTTCGGATGATCGGGACATTTCCGAAACCGAACAGTCCATACCTCCAATTAGTTCGGAAAATCGGGGTTCTACTGTAAATGTATAATTTGAATAATCTCAAAAGATGTATCCCATTCCATGCAAAAAGAAACCCTCGATAGAATAGAAAAACGCCTTCAAAACGATTTAGGTATCATACATCGTAACAAGGTGAGAAAGTCATGGCTATAAGAAAAAATCGATAAAATGCAAAGGAATTTATGTAAAAGCGTGGTGAGCATTACGGACACATTCCTAGACGACACAAACCGTATCATTTTGGTGCAAAACTCCGGTTTGCAATCAACGATACCTAGTGTTGTTATTGATGCTATTGAGAAGTCAAAAATAAACGCCAAGAAAATTTCGATTGTTCAAATATTATTTCTAGCTCGGTTGTTAACAATTCTATTGCAAAAAAAAAATTTTTTTTTTTTTTTGTCTTTTGGTTTGTTTTACTTTATTTTTTCATATGATGAAGATACAATAAATATCCTGATGTACTTCATTAATACTATATAATTCGGACGTAATGTTTCATTACGTCATGTACCTTCAGTTTTTGTCGGAGATATTAACATTGGTGCTGGTCAGTTGACAACGTCTGGAGGAATCAATCGTCAACGTCTAAACTAGACCTGGGGTAAAACGGAACGCCCGCCACTAAAATTACTCCGGATCGATGGTCTAATCGCGTCCCGGCTGAAGTCGTCTGAAGTTGCGACAGCGCCCCCGACGCTGCCCGCACTTACGCCCACTCGCCCCAATCGTTCGGTGGCCGACGCAGTCGCTCTCGCCGTTTCCGCCTCTGCTCCGGGCGGCACCGACGCGCGGAAAGGTCGTTTGATCGCTGACTAGCGCTCTAATAATTGTCTCTGCCTTTTTCGGGGCGCGACCGCGGCGCTGCGGGCCAGATAATTAACAAATGAGCGCTCAACGCCGCCCCGACGCGCGCCCGCCACGCCATACCAGCGCGCTGTTTGTTTTTTACTCCCCCCCCCCTCAGGTCTTTTTTTTTTTCGTTGGGGGGGGGTGTTGGAGGGCATCGGTTGGCCTGTGGTTGGCAGCACCGGACCGCGTATTTTTCTGCCTTTTTTTGCGTTCATGTGTTTACACGCGTCAGTTTGTTACTGCCCGTAACTGGTATGTAGTGGGAAACCGTGAGAGTAATGAAGTCCTCACCCAGTGACTAATTGGGCGGTAGTGGAGGATCATATTATACTGTCGCGATACTGTAAATGTGACGATATTCACTTCGTTCACGCCGTTCACTTTGCCCTTAATACTTCGCGTTATTATCTGCATTCCATACTTAATGGCGTAGTGACTTCGGTGAACACAACTTGGCAGGAGAACTGTCTGTGCTTCTTTAGGAGAATACATATGTCGAGAATTGTTGAGCGTTTGGTAACGTAGCTCTTGTTGAGTGTATATTTGAGAAGCACGAGTGTTAGTAAGTGAGAATTTCAGTTCTCCGATTCCTCCACTGTAGCTATGTTGTACTTGCATTTACAGCCACAGTTATGCCTAAAATTCAAATACAATGATACATATCGAGTGAGACTGAGCATGAGTGAAGTCCAGGAAGCTTGCGTCTCGCATATAATACGTCCTAATATTGTTACTGTGTTAAGTTTAGTGTTGATGGTAGTATTGAATTGATCTATTGACATTGTAAGAGAAGAAAAAGTCACCGAAGTATGAATGATCTTGTATAATAATTGTTTATAGCTCTTACACGTCACGTATCATCTTGATTTTTCTTACATTTAGTCAGGAGATTTAGTGAACGTAAAATAATTAGAAGAGTTATTTTGGCATAATTAAATGTTTGTATCTGGCGAAGTTCAGTATTTTTGGATTTCTTCTCTAACAACTTTAAAAATACTAAATTTGATATTATTAATAGGATTTTATGAAAGTGTAGAGACTGATGCCTTTCGTAAAGCTAATAGAATTGCTAAAAGCTGTGGATGCTGATTGAATGTAAGAGTTGGTAGCCTTTACTTGATCTTCAAACGTCGTACAGAAAGCGGCGGGGGCTGGACAGGTATGTTCGATTGGCCGTGAACTCCTGCCTATCGCGCCCGACTG
>BOPP01000092.1:4025940-4042400 GCA_017312745.1 Gryllus bimaculatus
CACCACACTAACGTTTCCAACGATGCCGCTCTCTCCGCTATAATTTATGTTAATCCCTGTTCGATAGTTTGGTTGTGAATCACACCCTGGTCCGTCGTTGTTAGAAATGCATTTCTGGAGTAGTGAATCAGATGGCGCATCATCCGAGATAAATTTTCTGTTTCCCAGTAGAATGCAATGCCTGGCGCTTAAAAACGATAAGGGATTGCGAGAGAGGGATCTGGACCTCCTCGAACAGCAGCGGGCGAGCCTGCGGGTGTCATTGGCGGGGTGGCGCTCGTGCAAAGGTCGCCGCGCCGTGTCCCTGCCTCTCCCCCTCCCACTGCCCGCGTGTTAGCCCGAGAGCGACGGGTGCAAGTGGCGCGGCGCGGCGCGGCGCGGAGGAAGACGGAGCGGTTGCGTAACCGCGTGGGCGATTCGTTCGCGTCTCCCGACGGCCTCGACCTTTCTTCTTTTCCGATACATTCATGCTTCGTGAAGTCGCGGTGCCGCAAGCTGTTTGATCTAGCGAGCTTTTCAAATTGTGCACTTTTCGTCGATTTTGTGTTTATTCTCGGTTATTTTTTTTCTGGAATTATCACTAAGATACGCACGTTATTATTAATTCATACTGTTAATTATTAACTAACATTACCAACATCCCAAATGTGGTAAATTGAAGGACTTTGATGGTGCAAAACATTAGCGGAATCAATATGGCAAATCAAGGTCAATAATTCTTGAGAAAAGAAAATAGATTTAGGTTTAGAAATAGGTTTTAAATGCTGCTTGTAAAATATGCTAACTTGTGTATGAATTGGTGTATTGAACATTGTATAAGTTACATTTCTGCTTCTAAGCCATGAAAGATCACCTGGAGTTGGATATCATGCTTCGTTTACTCTTCACCAGAAATTCCGTGGTCAGCGAAATGTGTGAGTGGCAGTCGTTTTATATTTCACGGCGTTCCTTGGTCTGCTACCTTGCTTGCATACTTGGGCTTCTCATCTGCGCGTGTTTATCCAACTGTTACAGCATTCATGTTGTCATTTTCATTTGAACTTCCCGTGTTATGTAATATTCTTCTTAGTATGCAGATACAACATTACGTGTAATATGTCCTTCGCGCAATGTTCTCTTCCTTTCCGTGTGCTTTTTATGATACAATCTGAAATAAAAGTGCGTCTGGGGAACTGTATGTCACGGCCGTGAGAATACGAGTGCGAACATTTTTCATCTTTCTTGTAAACAGTCACCGAATGGATTAAAAGATGAATAGTTAAGAAAGCAAAATGAAGGACGAAAAAAATTACAAACAGGAATATTGCAAGTAACTTAGCATCCTTAGTAATATGCATCCTATAATGTACTGAATTGCAAAAGAACAAAATTAATCGAAATAGAATACAATTGTCCACACATTTTATAATGTAAATTATGATTAGATTTCATCTTCATACAATTGAAATGTTTACTTTCTTAAATTATCAATTATTTAATATCACACTTAAAATTGTCAGTTTGTTATTAGATGAAGACTTATTTAGATGTAATAGTCACCCGAAGTGCCTCATTGGAGCCCGTAATATGGCGTCACATCTTTATTTTATTTTTTTTTATTATTTTTTTCTGCTCGTGATTAGTTCCGGTACATAAATGATGTCATGCGTGTTCACGGGGGAGATGAGGTGGAAGTAATGTGTAAAGGTTGTACCATCACTAATTATTGATTGTGCGTCCAAAACATTGTGCAGAAAGGTTTTTGACGCATAAATCTGTACAAATGTGTTTTGTTAGAGAGGGAGATATTTTATGCACATTCCCTCTTGGTAAGCTCATTAATACCTCATATTTAATGTGATGTATTAGCAGTGCACTATTCTGCATACAGTATTATCTTAATGGCCAGTATTGAAGTACGAGGGGAGAAAGTGAAGGATAATTTTAAGGCGGGGGGGGGGGATATTGCTCTTTGTAATCCTTTTTTATGTAGATAAATTAATGTTTATATTGCACGCAGTGATGTCATCCAGCAGCAACGTAAAGAAATGTACCCATTTGATAACACGTGGGCCAACTATACCTATTTGCAAGTCGAGCGGAGTGACGAATCGCGAGTGCCAACAATCGCAAACTCGACTTTCTAAATCTCGAGGCGGCCGGACTCTCTGCCGAAGGATAGTCGAAATGTTGTCGTCACGCGTTGTGTGTACACGCACCGGCGCGAGGGCGACGATTTGACCTCGCGGCCCGGTAGGGCGTTAGCCGCCCCCCCCCCCCCCCCCCGCCATTCAGCGCGCTTCATGGAACCTCAGGCCCGGCCCCCCGCCATCCGCTCCGCCCCTCTGCCGCGCCGCGCCGCAGAGCGCGCTCTGGGCCGCCTGGGCTCTACCTCCAGGAGCGATCGCGAGAGATCGCGGGCGTCGCGGTGCTGGCACTGTCGCTTGGGCTCCTTTTCGGGGATTGCCTACTCTTCATCTGCTCATTGCGTCTGCACTCGCTTTCTGAGCAAGTGCGACCCGTCTGTTCCGTTCATAGAATTCTTCGGAAATGTTTTTTTTTTCTTCAGCGTTTTAATTGTACCATTTTTTAAATTTAAAATATTTTTTATTTAGTTTTGTAAATTAAAAAACTAATTTGTATTCTTGGTAGACGTCTCACTATACACCTTGTTAGAGCTCTTCTGCACTGGTTGTGTGGAAGCATTCGTTTCTTGGTATTTACTGTCTTTAGTTTTTTGCTTTGCTTCATGATTGTCTACGGGATTTTCATGCGTTATTACGTTTTTAAATAAACATTTTTTCATATTTTTTCAAATAGGCAAACATTCCGCATTATGGTAACAATTAATAAAATGTATGTACTTTACACTTTTTTTAGTACCTTTTATATCAGTGGATATTAAAGTATATTCCCAAATTTTCTTCTCTGAGATTTATTCGTCTGATTGAACAAAAATCAAATTTAATATGTAAAATTATCTACCTCACAAGACGTGATAAAAACGACTTTACAGGAGTATGTGTTGCATTTCCCCCATTCACACTTGAAGATCCAGAAAAATAATTCATCTACGTGAAATATATTTTTTGCAACGCTCCTTCGTGGCAATTTCCCGTCATTTCGTAGTGCGCGCCGAACGATGTTCTTGCACTGGACAGACTTTTTGCAGCTACCTAGTTTCGGTTTATCTGCGTATTCCGCTGAAATATAACCGCATGATGTTCACTTCCACTAACTAAGAACACGAAGAAAATATATTGATTGTGCATTTGCTTTACGAAGAGTGACAGTTCTTAGTTGCTTTTCTTCCCAAATTTTCGAGAGTATGAAATAGTGCAGGTTATAAACAAAAGCGACATCCACATCGATGGGTTGTCGAATTCCATTAATGCGCATTACTCCTTGCATGCAAACACATTTGCGAGGAAATCCGGTTTCTAGTCGTGATCTTTACATTCATCATTGTTAGTTCTTCTTCCTTTCCCTGCTTTCCGGTATTTTTTATCCTCCCACACGGTGTTTTCTTCTCAGCCTGAGCAGAATGTGATGAAACATCTATCGGCGCGACGGAGAGAGGAGGTAGGATTCGGGTTCGCCTCAACGCCCCGCGAGGGCGCGCGCTGCGCCGCGACGGCGACGCCGGAGGCGGAGGCGGCTGACGGAAGTGGGGTGCCGGAGGCGGCGGTGGCAGCAGCAGCAGCCGCCCGCGCAATCTCAACAAACACGCGCTCTCGCGCACGCGCGCGTCGGTCCGCCTGCCGCCGCCGCCGCTGGCGACGCGGGGTCGTGCAGGCGGCACGCGCCGCCCCCGCCCCTCGCCCCCGCAGGAGAAGCTGGCTGCAGCACCGCTGTGTGCACGGGCGTGCGACGCGACGCGCAGCTGGCGCGGGCGAAAACGGAGGTGGACGACGCGTGTGCGTCGGGGCGAGGGGTATATCATTCCGTCTCTACTGCAAGTTGACCGTTCGCGAGTACAAGTGTGGTTATGTGCCCCGAAGCAGAACATGACCATTCTTGGAAGAGGTGGTGAGATTTTCCTGGAACTTCCTTTTGTCCAGTGACCAATGTGACAAGAAATGTCTGGAAATGTCTTGCTGGTTATTCTCCCTAAAAGCGCGAAACTGGATTATTAGTTGGATCGATTCTAAAATTTCGGGTATTCTTTTAATAGTGAGAATACCGCCATTCTGGAACATAACCTCGAGTGATTAAGCTCTAAACTGTACCTTACTTCAGAAAGGTAGACCTGCAAACTTGCGTGGTAAACAATCTGCTTAAAGTAATGATGCGTACTTTCGCTAACTCAGAAAGACGTGTATCCGTCCAGTTAAATTAACCGTAATATAATTTTGGAGAGCTGAAGGTTCGCAAATGCTATTTTTTTAAAGGTTTCTTCTTGTGGAATACAGCATTAGAAACATAATTTGGAGTCTCTTGGGGACCCCCGGTTTTTAAGAGCCCAGAGCGCATAGTTTTCGAATTATACATGATTTAAACGTTTGTTATATGCGCCTTCGTCTTAAATTTTATGCATTTCTCTGTTAATAGCGTCGTATAGAAAACTGTCAACTTATACAAAACAGTATACCGTTTTATATACGGAAGGCAGTTGAATCATTGGATTTAATGCTTTTAACCTGTTGATAAACTTAAATTACTAGCACATTGAAACTAATTTAAACACTCTTTGAGCGTGGCTGCTTAAAAAACATACCATGTTTCGAGATTCTCTTCTGGGTGTTATGTACACTGAACAAATATCCACTGCATCCAACTTACGAGAGTTTCAGCACATTGTAGTACTATGAGTATCTCCGAATTTCTCATTAAACATCAATTCTGCAGGCAGGGTGATAACGAGAACGAAGTATTTTTGGCTGACACTGATGCTGTCAGCTATTGCTAAAGTTTTCGACGATTGACAGCGAATACCGCACATTTCACGTAGAAAGTCGAACTGACAACATCCGGTCGCGGCCTACCGCGTGAGGCACGTCGAGTTAGAAACTAAGAAAACACGTCCTATCGACATGTAACGCATCTGCCAAACGACTTAATTCGTGGAAAGCTTTTTATTTGTGAGATGTCAAGGCAGACGAACTAGGGACGCCAGACTGCTTGTGTTGCGTCTATGTGATATTCTTGGCACAGAAAGCACTTCCTTTCATATCTTCGTCTGCGAAGCGGGATGCTTTTCGGTTTTATGAAGCCACTGCTTCAGTTGAAATTGTGAAGATTTTCTTCGGCATTAAATGTCCTCTAAAACGGTTTTCAATTGCGTTGTAATAGCGGAAACGTTTAATAAACTGTAGAGCTCTGTGGGTGTAGTTTTCATACTTGGAGAAAGAAATTGGTAGAAGAGTGAATTAATATGCCACTGATAATACTCGTGCATTTTAATCTGTCGCCTTTGAAAAAACAATCTGAATATTATTCACACGTCTCCGTGCTGGGATGGATTAATTCCAGTGATGCATGTTTATTACCATTTTTGAATGTAAGGAAGCTAGAAACGGTCGCAACAATGGGAAGATGGCATTATTCTGCATATTCTGGGAATATAAATGACCATAACCGATTATCAAGTTACGAAAATGGATCCTTTTAACATTAACTCCATTTATCCAAAATGTTGACACGCCTAATTTTACACGTGATAATGTCACATTCCATAGGAGATTCATTTCATTGCCCGTTCGTTGTAGTGTTAACGTTTTTTATGCTTCTATTCACCCTTATGGCCGCAGACGGTTTTCCTGTGAGCTTTGTCCTAATCACAAAAAAACATACTCTTCCAGAAATTTCGTCTCATCGATTCGTATCTTTCTCGTATCGTCAACACTTTCACTAATGTTCACGATATCCGGACCACAACATGCGGCAGTTTGAGCTCTCATTTCCTGCCATGCGATTGACCTTCACTACATCATGCCTACCCCCATTACTACTCAATTGCCCGCGTAGTTATTTTCGTACGAGTAGAGTGAAACCTGTATTAATCGGCCGTTAATAGCTCCGGCAAAAAATTAGCCGTTAATTGAGGTGGCCTTTCAATTAGAGTTTGAGGTTCCTGGTAATTAACAGTAAATAAATATAATATAATTGTAATGCCAATTGCCATGTAATAAACTCTGCACGAATGTTTTTTAATTGCCAGATATGTCAGAATACAATTAAAACAAGGCATTTGGCTTGATTTACCTAGCAGTTAACATAAAACAAACCCTTGACTTCCATTTATTCTCCTAGTCGAGAAATTCACTTTGTGTTCTACATCAAACAAGCAAAGTAGACTTTACACTATTTATATTCTGTAGTAACTCTGCAGGAGCGCAGTCTGACGATAAAGTTACCGAATGCGCTCGATATCGTATTCACGTGCGCGGCGTGTTTTTAAAAGATTCTAACAGATCGGAGAGAAGCGCGAGTTAGCAAACCATAGAAGTGCTGTGAAATAGGAGAAACGAACGCGTTGTGGTTGCATTAAGAGATATTTATTAAAATCATCTGTATTTACCTGAAACAGTAATGAATCCCCTTGCGAGAAAAGCGGCTCTGAATGTTGCTGTTCGAAGAAACCTGACAATGCGTCCCATCGCAAGATAATATTAAATCAACAGTAATCTCAACCACTTTTAACCTTTTATTATTCCGTTCAATATTACTTGAGGTGACTACTTCATAAAGGTCAGTCTACGAAATGCGCGAAGTTTGCAATTCAGTTATTTGGCCCTTGAAAAGCGGAGGTTTTATCATGTATCTATGAAAAGAAATCATTCAGTGCCACGAAAAAATAGGATTCTGTGGAGGTGACCTCTCAATAGAGGTGGCCGTTTGTCCAGGCCGTTTGTCCTGTATTAAGTTTCCGTCAATGTTTTTTGGTTCGCAAAGCGACTCCTTTTCGACAGCTGCGTGGCGCGATGGCCGCGCGCGTCCTCTCCCCTGGTCGGCGCCACTCTCCCCTGCGCTGCCCCTCCTCCTGCTCCTCTCCAGATGCCAGGCAGCGGGGAATTGCCCGGACGTGGCGGCGGAGGCGCGCGCCGTGCGTCACGCGTCGGAGGCGGCGGAAAAGGGTGCCCCGCCCGACCCTCTACGCCCGCCCCGCCCGCCCGAGCCAGCGCTCACCGCAAGAGAAAACGCAGATTGCGAGAGACTTGTAACATACCGGACACTAGCGCGCGGGAGACGCACGTTCGCTCACTTGCACGAACCTCGCTCATTGCTCTCGTACGGACGCATGTGGGCACTCTTTTTCCTCTCACGCAAACAAGTGCGCTCAGTGGGGAAGAAATGGGCTGAGGAAGCGCGAACCAAAGGGGGGAAGAAGAGCGCGCGCTCCCGGGCACGGATGTGCTCGTCGTGGCCGCGCGTCACACCGCAGCCACCACCGGAAAGAGCGCAGCCCGGTTGCCTCGTGTACCGCGCGCGCTCTTTCGCGGCGGCGGCGGCGGCGGCTTTGGGCAGCCTGCTCAGCGCGCAGGGCGGCGGGGGCGCGGTTACAGATGCGTCGCAGGTGCGCTTTTGGCTCGACGCAACGCGGACGGCGGCAGCGGCGGGGGAGGAGGCAGGGGACTGCGGGCGGGCGGGCGATCGCGTGGTCGCCGCTCCTGTCGTCATCGCCGCCCTCGGGCGACACGCCGCCCGCGAGCGTGTGTCACGCGTCGCTGATTCTTCCCTCCGGCCCCCTCGAGGAGCGGTCTAGAGCCGCGATTTAGAGCGCGGAGGGGCCCGAAGAGGAGCACATGCGGAGACGCGTTCGAGTGGCGCAGCGCAGAATTTCTCAGGAGGCGCGTGGGGGTGTTAACGTGAGAGAGCGAGAGGAAGAGGGTTTTCCGGGCTGACGAAAGCTGGCTGCGGCGATGTGTTTTCGGCACTGCTGTGCGTCTTAGGGGCTATTTGTGTATAGAATCTTTAAAAGGTTCTGACTGTAAATCTGATAACTAATAGAAATGCCGCTGTCTCATATCATTAAATGCTGCTTGACTTGTGGCAAAGTTAATTATTGCGTGAGTGATTTGGACCAAAAATGTGAGAGTCGTTGGTGAAAGATAATTATGCATGAGGTTTTTAAGTGAGGATTTCATGTTTTAAAACTTGTATCAGCAGTTCACTATCCTTAATTTTTCTGTTATTAATAATTAATTCTGTAAAACAATAGTCTTCGCCTAGTAGAGAACGAGCGGAGGTAGTAAGCTGCAAAGTTTTCCTGCTTACAGCGATTCGCAAGTACTTGGAAGTGGGAATCATATCAGCACCTACTTATGCATCCTTTTAGTCCTGTTGGAGTAAAAGCCATTTCATACGAACACGTCCAGAATTCCAAGTGCTTGACGAGACTGCAGCATTGCCCCGAATGAAAGTTTTCCACGACGGTGGCTCTGCGTCTGACTCAATGTAACGGCTCTTCCTCGCAGGTGATATTCCCGTCCCGGCGCAGTGGAAATCTTGGCGTGGGCGACGCAGCGCGGCGCGTCGGCGGGCTGTCGCTCGCATTATGAGTATTTCGCGCCTTTCCCTCGCTGTCGCCAACCGAGAGAGGAAGGGAAGAGCGACCGAGGATTTTCTGATAAAACGCGAATAATAAAATTCCTGGCGCTCGGGGCAGCTGGGGGAGGGGGGGGGGAATCTGGCCGCAGTAGCTCCTGCTGCAGAAGTAGCTGGAGAAATGAAAAAATGTGCAGACCGTTGGAAGACTATTCTGATATGATTGAGGTATTGCTGGAATGCTAAAGTAATATATTTCTCATTCTAGTTGCCACCTATTGATAAAACAGTTGGTGTTCAACACTTCGTTTTATTATAACTTTGTTATTGAATTCCAATATTTCAAATGGTATATTCAACATTTCTTGTATTTCATTTCATGAAAATTAAGAAGAGCACGAAAATAGAAAAAGAAATTCATATCACGCATTTACTGGAGCTGTAGCATGTCTCAGGATTTATCTGTATTGCGTCGTTGTTCAGAAAAAACAACATAAGAGTTTCCATTGCTCCAATTACTGACGTGTTGGTGCTTTGAAAGTTTACCACGAATAAATAGTTGTGTGAGTTGTTTCGCCGTTATTCACCCTCGAACTGGAAACTTTAAACGTCTCTCCTGGCAAACGTGCGTTTTTAAGAGTTATGTCATTGTCACAGCGGTGGTGCCTTAAGACGACGCAAGTCGTTCCTTGACAACCAACGTCTTATGACTTCCCTCTTTCCGTTTGGGTTTGAAGAACTTTCCTTGTGATCGGTGAGTTCTGGTGCTCGCTTGTGTTTGGGAAGGACAACAACGTACGGTGAGTACGCACGTCGTTACAACATTTCGCAGTGTAGATAGAGCGTGTCACATTGCGCGAACTTTTCCAAGCACCGACACATCCCAGTTGAAGGTTATATAAGAGCGTGATTTCCATTCTGCAGTTGGTTAGTCCTAGCGAGGCGGCGTGCGGGCGCAGTGAGATCGAGGTGGTGAGGACGGGCGGGCGGGCGAGAAACCGTCGGGCTGTTCATTATGATAATAGCCCCCCCCCCGAGCTGCACGCTGCGCCGCCAGAAAGGCGAAGTGCGGAGGAAGTCGGCAGAACCCGAAGCAAAGGAAGAACGCGAAGCGATGTCGGCGACGGCGGAGGCCACTTATCTGCCCGCTGATGCGCCATTCACTACGGATTTCGAGGCGCTGGGCTCTGTGGGATTCGACGCCGTGCCGGACACTTGGCTATCGCGAGAAGACGAAGTAGCGGCTGAGTCGCTGATAAACAGCACTATACTCTTTTGAGAGAGAAAAGCGTTTGTGCAAACGAAGTTGATATTGAAGATCAAAATCATTTTACCATGAAGCCAATGTATTCATATGTGTCGCCAATTGACGACGTCGGAACAGGAAATGATAACATTATGGCGGCCATGTCAAGAAAACTTAAGTAATAATAACTTATTACGTGCAATATAAGCATAAACAAAAAAAAATAATGGTTGAAAAATATTTTTCAATCTTGAGAAACATATTAAATGCACACTTCTCTTCAGGCATAATAACATACTGTGATTATGCTTAGTAACTGTGTGCAAAAGGAAGTCCTAATGCTAAGCAAAATACACATAAGACTTGTGTGTATGGCCTTGGTTAGGAACAGTTTTCTCTTCCCGAATCATTGAAATTTATCAGGATGGTGCTGTTATAAAATAGAAAAAAGGTTTTGTTTGACAAGTTTTCTTGCAAAGATGCATATTTTTATTCATGCAATGCGTTTGATTCACATAATTAACAATATACGATTGAAGAACTAACTCAAGTGAATACAACAATTACAACATGGATTGAAGCTTAATCCTGAGTCTGCGACAGCACTCCACATGTCATCACATTATGATTAAGACTCATAAAAGCAAGATAGAATATCCCGACATGCATGCAAAACGCACATTATGCGAGGAAAGTACTGCTGAAATGGCATATACAAGTGTGGAGAAGAGCAAAAGACTGTTTATTTCTGTGTTAAAAATGAAATGTCAGAATATCTCATTTTTAATCTTCGCCATAATTGGGAATTGTGGCGCGTTTGGACGATTCGTTCAAGCTGTTCATAATTTACTTCCACTGCGTACTCAGAAGTTTCAATTCTTTTCTTGACGTTCGAAATTATGATTTTTTGGTTAATATACTAAATTAGAGCTGAGAAGTCATATAATAAATTGTATATTATTTGAATATTCTTCTATCTACTTTCTAAAAGGGCATGTTTATTTATAAAAATCGTAACATAGATATTTTAAAACGTTTTTTGCCTGATCTTTATAAAAGCGTGCTAGAAAATCCCTCAAAATCAAAATATCGCACCTTGGTCATCTGAATCCTAAATCACATCTAAATCATCTTTTGGAATTGTGGCTCGTATGATGCAAAATCAAAACTGTTTTCATTCAAGGTATATCTGCAATATGCAAGATATGAGTTGTATTAGAATCCTTGATTGTGGGTGATCTTTCTCCCAGGAATGTGTTAGTAATTCTTTTGTGTGCAACCATTCCTCTCTGTTATTTGGACTGAAGTTCTCTTAAACATTAGTCTTAAGTGCTCGTTCGTCTGTCGGTGTCAGGGTTAACTCTAGCCCCGAAAACCGTTGAAACGATCATCTCCAAAATGAGCCTCCGTATCGAAACTCGTCGAACCCGAGGCCCCGAGAATATGAAATGGTTATTGAGTTTATTTGGAGGATCTTTTACGCAAATCTTTAAAAAAGCTGTCAAAATTTGCTGTCAATGTTTTCCTCTGATACACCAAAGAACACTTTGGAAAAGTTGCGAAGGTCTCATTTTCGTGGACCTATCTAAATCGCAAAAGTTTCAAATAATGCAGGAAAGCGTGTCTTCATTATTGCACATTTTTTCTCTTTATTTACTATTTTCCGGTACTTTACATAATAGTTTTAACCATGCGTCTGTGTATCTCGTTTCCAAACCCGCTTTATATACAATGTGGGTTGTTTCTCGTGTTCGTGTGAAGTCAAATCACTCGCTTTGGTTTTTGTTGTCTAATTAATTGAGGTTAGTGTTGTGGCGGGTTCGGTGGTATAACGTTTAGCGTGTCGAGCTGTTGTACTCAAGTTTGCGGGTTCAACCCCATCGAAACCGTGGTTGTCAGGGGTGAAATCCTTGAGGGGGGATGTAAAGCCGGCTGTCTCATATAGTAGATTTATTGCATGTACAATTTTCTCACGCCTAAAAGAAGCCTCTGAGCTAAATTCAGAATCGCCTGTTTCGTCGCCCGAGTAATATGTTCTTTCTTCGCAATGTGGTGAAAGAAGTGCGGGGACCGAAATTGGCGTAGTCTGTGTGAAGAGTGTGCCTAATTACCCGAGTCTCGCCGCATAAAATAAGGCGTTAACTATTTGCTTTGGCTGGACCGGCCGCAAAGCCCGTGTCGAGTAGTGTCGCGGGATGCGCCGCCGGTTCCGCATTGCGATGCGCGCGCGAGGCGTGGCGTGGCGTGCCGTGCCGTGCCGTGGCTTGGCGTTGCGCGGCGCGGCGAGCGCTGCGGGGCGGGGGGCCACGCACATGTGAGCGAGCGGAGGGCGTGGCAGGGGACAAGAGCGTGGCGGCGGGGGCGTCTCCGGCGCGGCCTGGCTGGCGATCACCCCCGCAGCGGCAGCTGCCGCCGCCGCCGCCGCTGTCGCCACGCGCGCACGTGGAACGCACACGTGCGGGGAACGTGCCGACGACGGGGGCAGGGACCGGCGCGGGGGCGACGGCGGGCGTCACGCCGCGCCGCGGGGGGCCCACACACACAGGTGACAGGCGCCGCCGCCGTGCCCCCGCCCGTCCAGCTGACGCGGAGCGACGCCCCCGCTCGGCCCAGCCTCCGCCTCCGCCTGCGTCTGCTCCGCCGCCGGGACAATGCGAATGCTCGTAATGGGCTTCGAGAGACGCTCCCGTCTGGCCTGCGTCTGCTCGTTATGTTGAATAAATCCAATTATACAGAAAATAAAGTCTCGCGAATATTACTGCAGAGCTGGTCTGAAACAACCTGGAAAAAGTTCTCCCGTTGCGGCGGCCGTATTGCATTGTGTAGCTTTCCGTCGAAATGAGGGATAAATTTAATACACGGATGAAAAATATTTATGGGAGACAAAAAGAATGCTGAACAACTAGCCAGACGATGACGAGTGGTCGGAAAAACACGAATGCAGGACGTATTATTGATGACAATTATTTCCGAAATTTGATTAGGTGTGTGTAATTGCGTTAGAGCATTGTGGTTCTCTTCTGAAATTAATATGTTGCTACGTAATGAACACGTCTAAAGTCTTTATGAAATGTTCTGACGGATTAGGTTAGATATACTGTAAAGAAAAAAATGAATCTGAGTAGATATTTCAAAATAATCCCGAATTTTTATTTGTTACGTTTGACTCGTTTGTGTGTGCACACCAGGCACAGCCATGCCCATTCCCTATGAATCGCTGTGCATGGAATGTGCGGTTCGGGAGCTAACGGAGGCTTATCTCCGCGTCGCCATCGTCTCTTGGACGACGCCCAGGTGCGTGCACAGCGAGGATGGCAGCCAGCCGTCTGTGGCCGTTGGCCACACTAGATTACGCTCGCTGCCTGCATGGCACAAGTGCCTTTGAAGGGAAGCATTAGACGTTACGTGTGCCGTTGTAGTTGGCATAAGTAGAGGATTCGGTTGTCCCGCTAGGAGTGCCTGAGTTTTAACGAGTCGTTCCTTCTCAAGGTAGTATAGAAAACAGAAGTTGTTTTCCTATCGCTTGTTAATCAGAAGGAAATGAAACGTGTATGTGTGTCTGTCTGTGTGTGTGTGTGAGAGAGTTACATTTAACTCTGCTTTCTAGCTGATATTATATAGTTCAGCGATGTGTTTTGGAAAACATAATTTTGTGTCCATTTTTATGCGAACAATCTTCAATTTTTTCCATTGAAATCATTTTTACATGTAACTGATTTTTAGTGTGTTTGGTGAACACTGCGGAGTTTGTCCTGCAAGTTTGTCGTGCGTTTCAATTCAGTATTGCAAAATTTCTAATGAGACAATCTGATTCCTTTTGTTGTAGGACTTGCAACATCCGCTTTTCCCTGGAGCCCGCTGGCGATGAATCGGATGGTGCCTACGGTAAGTACATTAAATATTGTGTTGATTTTTACTAATGTACTCGGGGTTCGTATCGTAAAATTTATTTATGAATGGAATATGAAAATAAATCTTCGGGTAATTTAAATTTCGATAATTGTTTTTTTTTTTTTTAAGAATTTCCTTTGTCCCTGCGTTAAAAAACCGCAGAACCACAGTAGTAAGTAAAGTAGTAAACACAGTAAGTAGATCGATTCTGGATTACAAAATATTATCAAGGTGACATTGCTTGTTCTCGTTGAATGGATTTCGTTTGCTTGAATGTGTAGGAAATAACGTTCATAATTTATGTAATGTTGCGAATGTTCCAAGTTGTGAAGATTCTAGGAGAGGCTGAAGCAAACCTTTGAAGGATAATTCATCGTGATATGTTGTTCGTATTTGTCAGCTGACTATATACCACAAAGGGGCATGGGTAAATAATAATACGGATGTTGCAAACGACTTCCTGTAATTTTCGAGAGGAATACATGATACAGATCGAATGGTGTTTTGACTTGGTAAACACAGTATACGTCAAAGAGATGAAAAAAAGTAGAAAAGGAGTATTATCAGGAAACGTATTTTGCAAATGAGAGAATAACGTTTTAAATTAATGAGTTTATTTTTATGGATTTAAAAAAAAAGTATTTGCTTATACTGTCTATTGCAACCATTTCAGTGCGTTCGTGAAGTAGAGGTTTCTCGGACTAGTCTGGTAAAAACTATTTATCCCTGACGCTCTGTAGTACAGCGCAGATATGATGCGCAGTAATACACAGAACACGCAGTAATACGCTCAATAAATACCCTTAAGATAATTTGATGTGACCAATGAACACAACGACCACGTCCAAGAACCAACATTTCTTATAAGTAATTAGCTGTATATACGTGAGCTGAGAGAAAGTTTGGTACTCGCGTTATTCCAGTATGGAAATAGTTCCTTGAAGCAAGTGTTTAAAAAGATCGCTCTCGTCCTACAACTTACTGTTTTTGGACTCAGTGTCATTCGTATATCTCACCCAAAACATTCACACCTCGATAATAATTCATTTCTTTTCTTGCAAAGGTCACTGTGTAAAGTCGAAATTGTGGAAACTTTATTTTCTGACCATGAACAGTGTGAAGATCTGAATGCCAGATAGTGAATTTCTGAACATTGTCAGGCTGTTTTTTCAAGTGGTCTCCTGACCACGATAATAAGCTCTGCGCCTGGGCAATAACACTGTGGTCCGAAGAAGCGTTCCGGTTCGGGAGAGGGAATACTTAAAACCCCTGCTGTCACACGCCGCCTTCGGGCAAGCTTCCCACAGGAGATGAGGTCCTCGTCCGTGCACCCACGGCTGTTGCGCGGCATTCCGTCATGCCGAGGGCGAACCGACGGGGCATGCGGCCGAGCAGGCTTTGCTGGCTAATTGGCGTTCCTGCCCCTCTCCCTGCCTCATCACTCTCCCCCNCACCCACCCACCTCCGCGCCTCAAGCCTCCCGCGTCGTGGAATGCCTGCTAGCTCCTGTCGCGCTGTCGTCGGTGCGAGAGGGCCCCGCCCTGCCGAATCCGCAATTCCGTTCTACTGTATTCATTGCCATTAGTGCTGTTAAAACCTACTACTCATCTCCTTGAGTAGAATGCGCCCCCTTTAAATTTTTCTCTGCATGTAATTTGACTTTTTAAATGTTGATTTCTAAATCTTTCTATGTTACACACGGAGCGAAATATTACATTAAACTTCAACAGGTGTTCAAGGAAATTTTGCAATAGTCGTTTTAGTCCAAAACGATGAATAATTTTTAACCGAGTATTTATTTTCTACACAAACAAAATTTGCGAAATTTGAAAATGTAAACATATTTAAAACTGTTTTCTTAAGTTTTTATATTTTCAATATTTTTGGTTAACAAATTTTGGTACGTAGTCATGATTTGCGCTACAGCTCAGCGCATAGAACAATATTTCTCTAGTGAAGCGGGTGGCACACCGTTTCAAGGGGAGTTTCAACATAAGGGTTTCATGCCAATGTGATGAAAAAAATATTCACTATGTGAACTACGAATGTTCCTATCGTATGTCATCGTGATTAATCAACTGCATGTAAACATTGGGGTATAAAAAAACGATGCCAGAATAAGAGTACTAAACTGAGTTCGTATTTGGGACCCGCCGAAGTGTTTTGTAGCAAAAAGGACGTGTAGTTTTGTGTAGGAAAATGTATCAGAAGATTTATTTTATTTGTACCTTTCAAGTGAAATTAGGTTCCTTACTTAAATAGTCTTGAGAAAATTTATTTGGACTTTGGTTTTAGGTCATAAATATCCTTATTTTGAAACTGAGTTCGATTCCGATGATATAAAAATGTTATTGTTTGTTTATGATGCAGCTTCTATAAGGAAATTGCATATGCCAAGAGATTATTTTTGCCCATCTTTATATACTGCCATTTGTTTCAAGAACGAAAGATCAATCGTGGTATAATAGGGTTTTTCGTGAGTTTCTGCAGTCATATAATGTGTATTTACTGATTACTCTTTACATTTTAAAATTGCATTCAGATTCTGAGAAAGTATTTATAAGGAGCATATTTTGATAACACTTATTGTGTATTGGTAAACTAGAAATAGTTATTAATGAATAATGAAACAACGAGATGAAAAATGACTCGAGAGCGAAATTCGCAAGTTACTTTGAAGCTCATCGGGTTTTGGCGATTGACTTTTGAGGCGCCTCTCGCAAGGAGCTGGGCAAGGGGGCCGCAGCGGGGCAGGGTGGGGCCAGGGCGTCGCCCGGGGCGTGGGGCGATGTGGAGCGTGCCCGGCGCTGAGCCCGCAGCTTCCGACCGTGGCACGCTCTTCGCCTTGCCTCAACTC
>BOPP01000092.1:4042416-4054166 GCA_017312745.1 Gryllus bimaculatus
CCCACCCTCCCGGCCGCTGCACACGCGGCGATCGTCTGCCCACGTAATGGCAGTTGGCCAGAGCGCAGAGCAGTGCGCCCGGCAGTGGATCTTCTGATTGAGCACGTGTGCTCCCTCTTGCACGGGCTTTAGTTGGATTCAAACGCGACGCGATTGCTTTTATGAGCTTATTTTCCTGAGAAAGTTGGACGAGATTTTTGCGAAATACAGGGAGTGGAAAATCTGGTGGAGAGCAGGTTCTTTTTATTTATATTTTTTAACAATATTGTTATAATATTGTTTGTAACATTAAAAGTGGTTTGTTTTGAAATAGTGTGTATCACGAATTGTGCTTGATTTTGAGATGTGTGGCCCATGCAATGATCAAATAAACTTAATGTGTTTCCTTCAGGAGTATTGCTAGGAATTTGGTATCTTATGAAGGCCACAACTCTGTAGAAGTAGCCTACTAGAACTGAACAGAGAACGTAGCCTACTAGAAGTGAACAGAGAACTATATACGTGCTTAGATTGTATTAACAGATAGTGGATATGTGAGTTTTCACAAGAGATAAAGCTAAATGTACAGGGTTATTTTAAATTAGTTTCCTAAAATTACCTTTGAATAACAGAGTAGATTTAGTTATTGAAATAATTAATTCTCAGCTCACAAATTGACACGTTTCTTCCTACAAATGTTCATTGTGGCATCCTTTTGTAATAAAGCAGATCTGTAAGAAATTTCTTTCCGGATGCGCGAGAACTTGTCAGCATCTATCTCAGCCAATTATCATTACCATGCTTTAGAAGCATTGGTGCGTTCGCGGTCATCCATGGTTGAAGTGGTGGGATGTACACCTTGTCTTTTAACATACCCCCACTGATAAACGTCATGTTATGATCCCACTTCGTTCAATCCAAACAGGAACGATACAGTGACCTTTCAATGGAAATCTATCTTGCTGGCCTTGTCTTCATGAAGGTGTGGCATCAGGTAATTCTGCTGCACATCAAGAATTATAATTCCCGTTTCAGTCTGCTCTTTAAAAAATGTTTCATAAACTTTGAAGGGACGCGTTGCTCTATCGAAGCATTCAGTTTCGATAAGTCGCTTGTGTGTTAAAATCTCAGACGGTTTCTGTGTGTTCCATATGCGTATAGTGTGGCGGTTAACAGTAACACTAATGTAAAGGCTGGCCTCATCCCCGAACACAATCTTCGTGAGAAAATTCGTTTTGTTTTCCATCATCATGATCATTCGAAAACCATACTGCTTCTGCTTACAACTTTTACTCAACGCCTGCATTAGTTGCAATTTCAACGCCACACACAGCAGTCGCCGTGGCAAAATTCTCCAAAACGTAGGCTGGGGAAGATTCTGCTCCAAACCTGCCCTCTTTGTGAACTTCCTTGGACTCCATGCATGCGTCTCTCTTACGGCTTCCACAACGTGAGGGCGACCTTGTCCTTTCCCTCCCTACAACTTCTTTCCACGAAACACTCATAACCATTCTTTTGTAGTCTGCCGGACTTTTATTTTATTTTATTTTGGATTGAAATACACAAAGAGCTGTGTATAAAACATTTGTTACGAATAAATGAACCGCTGGAGTATACGAGATCCATGATAATGTATCAAGAAAACTTGTTAGTGTCATGGATCTGGTATACTCCCAACGGCTCTTTTTTTTCGGTGTAGGGTTGCTTAAATCTACATGGAATTAACTTACTAATAATAATCTTACTAATAATCTTAAAATGCAACTTACATTTCTACTTGTGTGGTTGAGGTATGGTCATATGATAATTCTTTGGGTCGAGATCTGAGAAGTTCTTTAGGAATGTGTGAAACGGGAATTTATGCTTAATGTTCTGTGTATTTTTTTCGAAGTCTTAGAGGGAGTTCGATTGGGTGCATTTGTGAATGTTTTGGAGAAAGCGGGTGGATAAAAAAATGTGGTTGTTATCAGTTCTAACTGGAATGCTTTATGGCATTGTATATCGTAGATGTACCACGGAGCATTCGTGATGGTGCGAAGGAACTGATTGTGGACTTTTTTGGTATTCGATTTGGCAGCGCTGATCCATACTGGGCAGCGATTTAAAAGTAGTGGTCGTACGATGTTTTGTAAAGCAGTAAGGCAGTACCGGATGGTAATATAGCAGATCTGTTCATTATTGCTTTAAGTTGGTGTAATTTATTTTTTGCTCGCATAACTCGTATTTCTTTGCCTGTGGGGGAGCTTTATGATACTTCATTCTGAAGCCTTACAGCAATTGGTGATTGAGTTTCATGGAACCACAAGCAACAATTTGCACGCTCCGCACCGCTAAATATGTTCATTGGGACTGCGATGACACCGTTCCTGACAGACAATGAGAGACATTTGGCTGCGAGGGCTTAGAACTTGATAACTCAACGAGAGGTTTGAAGGGCACCCGCAAAAATATCAGTCAATGATTTTGACATTATTTCATGTTTCTTTTAGTTAACTAAATTACAATAACCCTGTGTATTCTGAATCAAATGAGCTTAATCGTAATAATGGCCTTTTCGATATAAACGATTCCGTTTGTTCGTTGTAAGCTCAACTTCTAAGACTTATGTCTAGCGCCATGAACCATTACGATAAAGCGTAAGTATGTTCGTTTCATTATTCTGCATGTCTCAAAGCACGCGCCTTTCGACACCTCTGTCGCTAGTGTGAAAACGTTAGAATGCTTGTCAGGCGTTGAAAGCACCCGTATAAAGGAATCACGCACGGTACTCCCCTGCCCTCCGCGCGGGGAAAATGCTGGCGTGATTGCGTGGAATGAACGTTTCCAAGGTGACCCTCGTTGTGAAACAGCGCGGCGCCCAACCGGCCACCGACGAGACGACAAGTCTGTCGCCACGCGAACCGAGTTGGGCAGGTTCGACGTCAACAAAGCGCCGCCCCTTTTCCTCCGGAGCGCAGGGGTCGGCCGCTGCCCTCGCGACCCACATCCCCAAGTCCGCAGAGCGTCGGGGGCCCTCGCCCTCCCCCTCACTGCTACCCTTCACCCTTTTTTTGACACGTTCTCCTTTTATCTTCTAAATCGGTTGTCCCCATCCGCCCTCTTCTTTCAGAGACAGCGCTCCGGGTTCAGCGTCCTGTGTCCGTCGGGCGTTTCAGTACCACCGATCCAGTTCGCAGTTTCAATAGATGCCCCGCCCGGCCCCCCTCCGCTCTCCGCGGAGTCAATTCCCGCGCCCGCTCGCGTCGTTCCTCCCCTCCCCTGTGCGGGGCACTCACGTGCCGGCCGCCCCGCCACGTGGCGTCGCTGACTTCCGCGCGCCCCGTGCGTCAGCGGTGCTCGGCATATTGATTGGAGGCGCACCTGCCGCGGGGTCGCCATGACGACGCATCGACGGCCCGCCGCCACGCTACCTGTGAGTGGCCGCCGCGCCTCCGCTCCTGCTCCCCGGCGGGCGCGGCGCGGCGGCGGGCAGGTACGGGCTCGGGGGTGTCCCCGCCGCGCAGGCTCTCGCTCGCCTGCATCGCTCCTCCCGCTCCCTCGTCCTGCCTCGCCACGCCAAGCGTCGCCGTCCCCCCGCGCGCGTCCACACGGGCGCTTCGCTTCTCTCCTCTCCTCTGCTGGGTTGCGTCGACTCGCCCCATCGCAGGCCTCGCCTCTCACGTGCAGTGCTCCCGGCGACGCGACGCGACGCTTCTTCTGCTACTCCCCCACGGGCAGTCGATCCATGGATTCGATTCTCGTGCGTTTGGATCAGTGACTGATCCAAGAGGAGAGGGCGCGGTGGTCGTGCTAACGTTTTTTAATTGTACTTCATTTACTCAAAATATCAACCGTATATATAGATTTTACCACATCCAAAGTATTATTTTCATTATGAATATACTCTTTTTTTATTTTGAGGTGACAATTAAATTTTGTTTTTCAAAAATATCTGGGATCTGAACTGAAAGTGCCCTCTATGAAATTCTTTGTTGATCCCTACCTAGTTGGGGGTGGGCGCGTGGAATGACCTTTCTCTTTTGATTTTCCCCCGCACTTCGTGCATTCAATGATTCTAATTCGTGTATTTGTACTTGAGGTTGATTGCACAATGGCTTTACGGCATGGGATCATGAAGGGTTGAATAGGTATTAGTTTTTCACTTTTTGCATGTAGTGATTATGCCATGGAAAGCAGCTATATTCTCCGTTATTTCTATGTAAACGTACTAGTATGTGAAAAATAAAATAAAAAGTAGATTTTTGATGTTGCGAATATATTATAGTTAACGGTAAAGTAATTTACATCAATAGCATAATTTTTTTAAAATCAATATTGTTTCTAAATCGGTTAATATAAGTTTATAATAAACGGAATTTTTGTTTAAAAAAAAAAGCTTTCGCTTTTCCAGTTCATTTTCTTGAACCTCTCCTCATGGCAACCGTTTAAGTGGCGTCCAAGTTGCTGTGAACGGTTTACTGCCGCTTCAATACAACCAAAAAAGAGTAAAATTTGTATTCGTGCATAACATCTTCTGAGCATTGCTCGTTAATTACACGTACTAGGAGTCCGTGAAGCAAGGGAAACATTGCAGTGTAGCATTGCGAGAAGCGCCCTCCGCGCTACCGGCAGCCGAAGGGCGAAGCGCAGCGCTGCCCCGGGGCTCGCCGGAGTCTCGGCGCGCCGGAAGTTTGCCTGAGCGGTAACGGCGCCTTTCCTCGCGTCCCTGGCGGAGCCGGAGCCGGATCGTTAAAATGATTGGGAGCCGATAACGAAAGTTGGACGGCTTGAGCTCCGGCAGCTCCCGGTTGGTTGTGGGTTCGAATTTGGCGAAGGAGGTGAATTGTTTTATCAGTGTTGAAGCAGTGGTAGCCTATTCATCTGGACGACTATTCATCTGATTCTCGTATCAGTCGGCGTATCATAATTGTCTGGTTATTCCAAGTTTCTATTGTGTGCATATGTAACTATCATCTCGCTAAAAAAGTAAGAGAATAAGGGTTTAGGGAAGGAAAATATTAGAAAATAATTTAAAATCCCTCTTCTTTTTTTGTTACTTAAGGAGAAATTCTGTAGTCTACTCTCTTTGTGTGACCAGTGTGGTTTAATAATCAATTGGTGTTTTCTTTGTTCGAAGTTTACTGTTCAGGTGTTTCGAATTGATCTCTTAAACGTTAAATTACATAGAACGTGCATGATGTATAATTACGCTTTCTTTAAATATTGAAGAAGGTAATAGTTGTACAGAGCAGTATTATTATACATGTCTCCTTATTCATTGTTTGATCTGATGGTCAATCTTATTTGTAGAATATCCTTACAACTTTCTCTATTTCCTGTGATGGCAACTGGTAATTTTTACCTACTTGCGCATTCCATCTGAGGCACTCAACTACAATGAACGTAATTATTTTGTTTGTTTCCTAATATTCAGCAAATTTTGTAGGGTTCTACGTACGAGTTCATTATAAAAGTGCGTGAAGGCGAAGTGGGATAAAAACTAAGCCCGCGGAGTGGGCGTGCGAGGCCCTGGACGCCCCCCGACGCGGGCGAAGTTTGGCGCGGGGGCGGCGCCGAGTCGCCCGCAGCTGCGGCCGGGCTCCGCGCTCCCTCGGCGTGAATATTGCAGCGTGCGGCGAGGCGTCGGCCGCTGGCGCTGCTTCGCCGACGCTGCCGACGACGCCGACGCCGGCGCTGCCGCTTAGACGCACGCCCGTATTTTTAGCCGCGAGGCCGCGCTGCGTCGGGGCGCCCTCTGCCGGGTGCTGCTGCTGCTGCTGCTGCTGCTGCTGCTGCTGCTGCTTCCCTTGCGTCGCTCTGCGCCCCGCCCCCTTCCCGCGCGCTGGGTGTGTCCGGCGGGCGGCCGGCTGCGCTCGCCGCTTTGCGCGCCTCCAGCCGTCGCGTCGGCTCTCCGCTGCGGGAGGTCGCTCCAGATTTGTCTTCCATCCGACAGTTCGGGCAGTGTCGGTTTTCCAAAATATCGGGGAATTTCGTTGATTTGAAAATGTCAGGTAAATCTGGAAAGTTGTTCGAAGAATTATTAGCTTCTTATCAAATGAGGGGAATCTCCGCGACAAAGGCGCGTGAACGCTTCGAAGCCTTTGTGCCTGCTACCGCGAACATAAATTTCAGGAGTGTCCTGGGCCCCGTAAGAGTATTTCAAAATGGGACCGTGAACTTCCATTAACAGCGCCGCGTATGTAGACATCCTAGGCAGATTTTGGCGCGCCGTTCGAAAGGAGCGTCCAGGGATGTGGGTGAAAGGCGTACTGTTGCAGCATGATTACTCCCGACTCTATACAAGTCCGCAAACAGTCGAGCAGTCGCAGAGATTGCCTTTGAAGTCCCACTCGCCGTATTCTCCGGACTTGACTCCCTCTCGTTCTCCTGATCAAAGCCACGAAGAAGCCCCTGCATGGGCGGTTTTCCATGAACTTCCGCGAACTGCAAACCTCTGTCCGGGCGTGGATGTCCCAGCACTCCGAAGAAGTAATCCAGAGGACCTAGCAATTCGTTTGCGGGACTTGCGTCGTCTGAAAGAAGGTATGAGAAATGTGGACTTAACCACAGACTTCTGATTTGTTTCTGTATGCGCAAAAAAAAAAGTGTTAAACAATATAGTGCCCCCCTTGTAAAATGAAATTCGCGCCTGTTGTTGCTGTGTGGTTTCTGGCCTAGAAATTAAAAGTGAGCCACTGTACGTGTTTTCAGGACATTGATACCTCTTTGTGTAGAGGAATGTGCCTTTCTCACACTCTACTGCTGTGTGGCTAAATATTTGATGTTCCGGCTTACCACTTCTTTGGGGCAATAACTGATTCGACTTCAAAGAATCCCAGCAGCATATCAAGCACATCCGTCAGACACGCAAATAGTGCAGGGAGCTTGTCTGCCTCTTCTTTCATCTTGCGAATCTTCGCACATTTGAAGTTGTCGCATCTGAACACCATGACAGTACTTCTCTATTTGAAATGGGGTTGTTATGGATAGGCAAACAGAACAAACTCGAGTTAAAAACTGACATTATTTTTTGATAATCTTAAGGCATACTAAACATTGCGTACTATCCGCCCAGATATCTGAAGTCATTGTGATGTTCTTTGTGTGCCAACTATTATCACAGTTGTTCATAACTAACGATGTAACTGGTAGTGGTCGGGCATTGTATCTTAAAAATGCCGAAATCGATTATCATAAAAACAACAAATGCAAACCACGGATAACACGAGTGAATTGGAGTTGAAAAATTGTGATCGGCTTATAAATTTATTCCTTTTATTTTTGTAGACATTCTTTGCGCATTTGAATATTTATTTAAACTTCAAAATGTCATGCATTAATAAAACAGAAAACTTCTGTTTTATTCTTCTTCTTTCTGTTCTGTTCTTCTTACTTCCGTGTTATACATTTCATGTATACTCTATTTGACCGTATACGAATGCGAATGAATGCATATCAAAATATTAACTGGCGGTAAAAAGACAAACAAAAGGGTTTTAAGAGAAGGGGCTAGGTTTTGCAAAAACATACAAAATGACTTCACATTGAAGGCACCTTGCCGGCAGGCTCGTGTACTTGGCGACATGCTTCAACGTTAATTGTAGTACATTAACCCTTCTAAGTAGAATGTCACAAAATGCAAGTTATTTAATACTTTTTGCGTTGGGGTACAGATACACCAGCGATTTGTCAGCCTACCGAATGTGTTGCTGTTTTTAACTCTATTCCCAAAGGCAACGTTTACGTCTTTCATCTGGTTTATTTTCTGAAAATTCTTCAATGTGCCCATTCCAGTTCTTGATATTTTGTTTAGAGTGAATATGAGATGTGCTTTCGTACCCTCTAGATATACAGTGTCTGTTGTTCTTCGTTACAGAACACTCACGGGTTTTTGGAACCCGACATTATTAACCGCCATTCTTCCAATGTAGGCATCTGAAAAGTGTTAAAGCTCGAACGGCCACTCTCTTCGGTCAGATGCCCCCTTCCTTCCGCGTTCCTGGCGCGTTTCCCTCACGCTCGTTGCGTTCCCCTGTCCGCGTGCGTTGCCTCCGCCTCTTCAGGAAGGGGTGGTGCAATGGGGCGTCACCATGTTGCGTCAGAGGTGTAGAGAGATTTCTTGTATACGAAGGGGCCGCATGGAGGGCCACTTCATGGCCAATGCTGGCAATATAACTGCAAGTTTCGTCCGTTGTCGCGTTTTGTCAGCGTATTCGTTTACAGTTCGCTCATTTGTAAATGACTTGATCCCTATCTCTTGCAATATCATCGCCTTCATGACGTTCGTTTGTTTCCTGGCCTGGCCTGGCCTGGAGTGGTCCCTTCTTCGAGGAACAGCTCAGTACTCTTTGGATGATGGCCCGAACCAGGCTGCGTCAAATTGTTCAAGACGCTTCTAAATGTTAATGTGTTGTCCTGTTACGAGCGTATTCAGATAGAATCTATTCCGGCCTATTTAATTAGTAGGTTTTGTCCTGTGTATTCCGTATAAAATACACAATAATTTACATTATGGAATAAGAGTCGCGGGAAATGTATTTTATTTACTGAATTTTAATTAAATCGCAGGATGACTTGTTTAATTCAATGAAGTCACTAGTCAGCACAAAAATGGAGACGTAGCAAACTTAAACGGAACACTTAGGTACTTGAATATAGAATACACAATTGTTATTGTCGATTTATTTGTTTTGAATATTAAATCTAAATAATGGAATGTAAGGCTGTGGCAATTTACACATAACAAAAACTTCAACCAACGCCTCTCTCATTGTACATAGAAAGATGGAATGAGGTGTAGTGAAAAATCTGTGTGTGTGATTCGAAATCTTTTTGATATCGCTAAGAAATCGTTTGCTCCTGTGCGAGATGGATGTGACTAGCCCGCTCGTTCCTTCAGACCGATAAAATTTGTGATTATTCGATTTAATTGAGAAAAATGTGGAGAACGCTTTGGTGCTGTGGACAGAGAGTGTCTTTACCTCCTCGTCCGCACCCGCCACTCGCCCCCAAGTCTTAGTTGGCCACGTCTTCAAAGCGTTGCCGCTGCACCGCTGAATCACCCTGTGTGGGGTGGGGCGCCGTCCCGTCCCGTCCCTTCCCTTCCTGTCTGCTCGTCGGCACCGCAGAGCAACGCTGCCACGTACGCAGTGGGACGCGAAAACGCAAGTTTCCCCGCCAGTTATTTTGGCGAGCGCATCCCCCGGCGCACTCGCCGGGTACTTCCGCCGTTCAGATCGACTGGCTCGCGATATTCTCTCACTCCTCGAAAATAGGTTTTATCTCTTCGTCGCTATCAAAGCGTCTGGTATATTAAAATGATACCTTAAAATAGGTAGACCCGTTACGCCTGAATCGAAAAGAGCTAGATTTATGATTGTGATGTGATGCCAAGGAGAATTGCGTGTCGATTGTGGAATACGTCTGTCTCATCTCCAAATATCACGTGAAGTAATTGAAGTATACTAGTGTTATCAAAAAAAGAAAGATTCAGTGCGATACTGTTCACAGTATTTAAGACACTATATTTTTGAAATGGAGAGTACTTCATGGCTGCTGTGCCTAGCTACCCTCAATTGAATCATATCTTTTTTTTTCTCACGTTAAAACTTCGATTTTGTGTATTTTAAACGATGTATATTGCAGCTGATAGCATGTAAAATTGCGTAAATTTTACGGGTGACGTTAAAAGAAATCATCCAAGCGTGTGCGTTTGACTTGTGAAATTATTTTATGAAATATTAAAATTTTCTAATTGACCTCTGTATGCTAAAAATTGCTTTTTGACTGGCTGCATTTTGACCAGAGTTGTCTTCTGTCCCGAATTACGCCATATTGTCATTGGCCAGGCGATCAACTTCTGGAACTTGCGATTCCGAGTGTCGGTTCAGCAGACGGTGCAGTTAAATGTTACTATTCGAATATTTTCATACGTGATTCGTAACATAGTTTTTGCATTTAAGCAATTTCTGACCCTGTGTAGTAATAGAATAGGTATGTTGGATTTTATTTGAGAATTAATTGTACAATTATTGCAGAGCCTTGGCAGTTCACGTCTAATTCTCAATTTTAAAAAACCTAATCAATGTCAAAACGTAAGAGCTGAATTCAATTTGGTTTCAAGACAAAATCAGAAATAACATGTTCGTGGTATCTCAATGTAGTAAAATATTCTTTGATATATTGTCGCACAATCTGATTTTAAAATTTTTGTTCGTCAGTAATGATTTCTTTCTGTTTCTTTCAAAGCAGTGTCCGCTGTTTCCGAAAAGTATTTCCGTAGTGGATTATGCGTTGTACGAATAAAGGCGTATGCGAAATTAACTCCTTGGGATTTAATCACAATCACTGAAGTTCGTAGAAACTATTTATCTCCGTTCATCATGAAACTGATTGGATAACGGAAGACATTCTGCGCTCACATGTGGAAAATTTGATACGTTATCACTACACTTTGTAGTGCATAAATTATTAATTATTGATTTTGTATATCTTTTTCAGCGTTTCTGATAATTTGAAATCGTGTATTGATGTCATTACTGAATTTTCCTTGAGTTATGTTCTTGCATGCACTTTCTGCTTAATATAGTGCACCTCGTGTGCACTGTACTGTTTGAGGTAACCACTTGCCCTTTCATCTGTTCATATCTTGTTGACCCGGCATCGTTTTGCCTGCCTTCTCTGGCAGTCATTGAAGTTGTGTCCTTGGGCCTATTGTCATGCGAATGGAGCTGCATCTTTGTCACTCCTCGTGCGCGCTCTGGTCTTCCGCGTGCCCAGCTCCGTTGGTCTGAGACGGACTCGGTTCTCTTTCTTTCCTACCTCATCCAGAGAGCTTCAGTAGAAAATATCGCACGCACTAGGAACTTTACTTGTGACAGGTTCGTGAGTGCGAAGATTATATGTGCTATGAGGGTAAAAAGACAGAATGACCAAATGATACTTACACGTGATGACGAAGCTTTGGTATCAACGGACGGTATCTAAAAGGAAAAAAGGTAAGTGTGTTGGTTGCTACACTAAAAGTATAACACACATATATAGCGCCATTATATCGTCGGCGTTTATAATGAAGAAAAATACATTTCGAAGTATTCGAATCGTTAGACTGTATATTGCCCTTTATTTTAAAGAGATAATATTAACATAAAATCACTGCTCTATATCAACACATAAATTACACGGTATACATAAAATAGCAACGTCTCTGAAATTACTTATATCCTTCGTTAAGTTTAATGGCAAAAACAAATAATTAATATAATTTTTAAACAATTGACTTGTAATTTATATATTGATATTAAGTAGTGATTTTTTATTATTATTCTGTTTTTGAATTAAAGGCCAAAGTAGAATGGGAATAATTTAGCAAAAACGTAGATAGAAAAGTAATAATGCTATTCAAATGGTACCATTTCATTTTGCATTGTACGCGGAAATCATTAAATCCACATTAACAGAAATGTTTTTGTAAAAGAAACCCCGACTTGCGCAGAAAATAGCTTTTACTTTACTCGGCCCGTTTCATTCTTTTGAGCTCTTGAATGCGTTCGTTGTTGAAAATGTTTACGGAATGTAGATTGTACAGCTGCGGTAGCTATTGACGCAAAAGCGGATGGCTGACGCGCAGGGCAGCGAGTGTGGATCCGAAGAAGCGCTCGCCGCAAGGGCGACGCCGCGTTTTATCCCCGCGGGCTTTGCTGTGAAGGAGGCGGCGCTTGATCAGAGGCGCCCGCGTCGGATCCCGTCGCTTCGCCCAGCGGGCGCCGCCCCGCCCTGCCCTGCCCTGCCCC
>BOPP01000092.1:4058122-4084869 GCA_017312745.1 Gryllus bimaculatus
CCCGCTCGCGAAGGCGCGCCACGGCGCTGCGCAACTTACCATGCGCCGACTGCTGTCTCCGTTCCACCGTGGAGGGGGAGGGAGACCGGGCGTCGCACTGTCCCCGCGGCGCTGCCGCGACGCAGCTTCGAACGCCTCGTCAACGTGACCGCGTCTGACGTCGCCCCTTCGCGGCGGCGGGGTCCCCCGGCGCCGCGGGTCGGCGGCGCCGCCGGACCGCGCTCCTCGCGAATTCCACAGGATCTGCCGGGGCACGCGCGGAGCGGAGGCGGAGAGACGGCGGGGCCGGGCGGAGGAGGAGCGGCGCGCGCGGCGGAGTCCGCGGTAGCGAAGCCGCCATGTTGGTCACGTGGGCCGGCAGAGTTGCGCTGCGCGCAGGTCGCGGTCGGTGCCGGCTCCTCGGTTCGGGCCAGTGCAAGGCCAGGCGACGGCGGGCCAGGCCTCGACGCGACCGCCGGTTCGTGGGGGCCGCTGCTCCGCGCCGGCGGCGGGCCCCGCTACTGCGTGCGCGGCGGGCGAACGCGCCGCACCGCCGGGTCCAGCCGCAGCCGCCGCGCTTTATTCAGTACTCGCACACTATTTTCCAGGACTTTTGAGTATTTCTACCTGACAGGGAAACGCCGCAAGAATCGCCCGCCCGCCCGCCCGCCCCGCGCCCGCGTCCGCCGCCTATACACAGAACACCCTCCGCTCGTCCCCCGCCGTGCCGCTCCGCCACGCCGCGCCGCATCCTCGGGCGGGGCGGAGCGGGACGGGGCGGGGCGGCCAGCCGCGCCTGACAGCTGGCCGAGACCTACCCGACTCCCGCACGCACCGCCCACGCGCGCGCCGCCGCCGTCTCCGCAGGTGCGGGACGGTCGTGTTGCGGCCGGCGGGACTCGGTCTGCGCGTTCGCTCTCTTTGTCTTTGCGGAGCGCCGCGTGCTTCCGGCGTCTGGGGGAACCCATTGTTTCTTTCCAGCTGCCGCCTCACGTTGCTCTTACCCCAGCTAATTATATTTCTAATGTCAAAGGCTAGTCGTAAGCCAGTAAGGGTTAAATAACCAATGATAATTCTCCGTTTTCAAGTTGTTTTTTTAATTTTTTTCATGTTTATTGGAGTTCGGAATATTCGTTACAAATTTATTTTTACTCATTGGTGTATTTCGTATTTTATTGAATACATCGATTGACTTCACAATGAGTTCTGAGAGATATTCTTTCCGTCTAGCTCTATTTTCACATGTTTTGTTAGAGTCAGCAAGCTTTAGGCAGTTCCTGGGATGGATCTGACTTTAGTGACTCGTCAGTTATGAATAAAAAAATCTTCACGTACACATCACGAAGCAAAAGAGAACCGTTATAATTCCTGGTCTAATTTGTATTGCGCCATAAATAGCCAGGTTCTTCGTGAAACGTTTTAAGAAATATTGACGGAACACATTGTGCGGCGTCATCGGGTTATCTCAATCATTTTCGGTATTTTACTAAGTGATAGGCGGTACTTCATTGATGACGGGACGCTGTACGTTGTACGGGACGGGACGATGTACGTACCCAGTTTTGTTAATTATATTTGGCGTCGGTAGGAAACATATACGGGAACTGTTTTAAATTATGCTACCACCCTTTGGAGGGCATCTAGCTTTGTAATTTTCTCTATTATGTATTCATATTTTACCGAGGTAAGTCTTTAGACCCCTATAAAAAATATCAGCTCATGTCAATTTTTGTGTTCGTACTTGTGAAACATTTCACTTAACGTTATCAACTATATTCATCACCGTTACAAATTCGTTATATTTACTACTAGAAATTTGAATGTTTTGTCCACTAATCATATCGTTCGAAACAACCTTCATTCCGACTGGGCAAGCTATTAAAAACTTAAAAAATTACAATAATTCTTAATGGTTAACAGATAAAAGTAAATTAGTAATCAGTAAATTAACGAATTGAATTCCTCGATTTCCTTAATTTTAAATTATTTCTTAGAAATTTTGCTTCAACCGTATTCTTTCATCTTGCCGAATTCATAATCGCGGAATATAGAAGTACATAGGTCATAAATTAATGGTAATAATGAAGTATTGAATTCTTTTTTATTCCGTATTTTCTTTTGCTTCTCAATTTTCTCTTATATCTATGTGTATACATACTCAGATGTATGTACGTAGTAAATCCTGCGACTGAAATAGATTTCCCGATTACTTGTTTTGGTATCATCTATCAAGATTTTTTTCCAACATCAATCTATCAGTAAATTTGCCTATCAGCACGTACGTCCATAACACTAGAGTGTAAACTATTTATTTAACATCAGAAATTTGCAGCAATTATTTGTAGGAGATTTATCAAAATTAATATAATACCAGGCCCGACCCGATGCCCTTCGATTTTGACGTACATTCTTTAAATTTTAGGTATACTTTATATAATGCCCCTTCGACATTTTCATCATTTTCTCAGAAATGGCATCAGTTGTTTAAACAATGTGTTGCAAGAATATAATGAAATACAATTATAAAGATAGCATTAGTCTGTGTGTTATTGGTAAAACTGAATTTTCGTACATTACTTATGTTTGAAATGTGTTGAACCCCTCGTTTTTTCTTAAAATGAAATTTATCCTCAATTAGTTCCTTAAGTAATGCCAGTTTCCTTTTTATTAGTAGTTTTCGCGTAATTTCAAGTGAAAGGTTACCCACGAATAATCTAGTAAAAAGTGCTTTCAAACCAAATCGATAATGGCGATACTCAAATAAAAAGAATACAAAATGCCGTAGATTCCCACAAAATCAGTTCCCTAGGACAATCTGTTGCAGGGATGCAACGAAAAACGTGTTTTTCATGTTTTATTTTTTCTCTGTTTCTATTGCATGTATCAGTTTGAAAATATGCAGTGACGTTACAAAATAGTTGAATTTGAAGGTATTTTTATCAACAAATTTTGACGCCCTCGTCTTTGCAATTTTTTTAGCCTGATTCATGCATTAGAAACTGAGAAAAAAATAAAACATGCAGAGATACGAGAAACGTGTTTTTCAACAGATTGTCGTAGGAAGCTGATTTTGTGGGAATCTACGGCATTTTGTATTTTATTTGATGGCCGCATTTCGTTTGGGGGCACAGCTTATTCGGCTACATTCTTTCCGCAGTTTTAGAAACAATGTTTTCTCAAAAACGACTCCAATCATTTTGTGTGGATAGGCCTAATGCTCTGAAAAACTTGATATACGCCATTTTGAAGTATTCTTTTGATTTTGCAAGAATTTCTCAAATGTAATTTTGGTATACGTCTTTCACATTGTTAACATTTTCATTACGCGCGTTTTTACACACTTGCATTCGTGAGTGCAAGTTCTTCAAATGATTTCTTATGAAGGTATGTGAAAATGAGCTCAAAATTGCACATTTTCCGAAACGCTCAAACGACAATCTCGAGAATGTCCCCAAATTTGTCAATGCAAATTTGCATGTAGGACTAGGTTTACTCTATAATATTTTTAAAACATTTTTCAATTCTACTATTTGGAGATAGAAAAATTGAGAAAATATAAAAAGGAAATGTATTTTACGTGCCGATAGGTAGAGCTGGGAAATGAGTGAGGAAATACCAGATAGCTGGCCCAGACCATAGTGATGTGGAACGAGAGAGTCTGCGATTCTTTAGCACCACTACCAACATATTTTTATTTGTAACGAGAATGAGCAGTTTTCCGAAGGCTTAGCGTCTTCGAATCTGTCTGGGGGCCAGACTTCTGGTCGATTGTAAAGTCTGGCTCTCACCGAATTTAGTCATTTTCAATAACAATAGCAATGATGATGATGATGATAATAATAATAATAATAATAATAATAATACTAATAATAATAATAATAATAATGGTAAAGAATTGTATATTACTGTTTAAATATCAATATCACCTGACCAAACAGAACCGTTACCAGACCGTCTCAAACTTTTTAAAATATATTCTGAATAAAATATTAATAAAAATTTACCGATAAAACTTACAGTATATACAACAGAGAAGAAAGCAGGTATTGGTTAGGCATTTGGCAATTGTGGACATTTCTCTTAAAAAGCATCACTACTTTTAAAGGTAGGCGTTCATGTGAGTTAATACGGAACGTTTGTCAGGGTGGTATGGAATGCGACCATCCGCGTGTGCCTTCGCGGGTGGCTCTGGCCGTCCCTCCCTCCCTCTTCGCGAGCGGAAGCGCGCCGGGGGAGGGGGGGGCGGATGTTAATCTGGCGCCGCGGGCGGGCGAGCGCGGACGCGGGTTTATACCCCGCCTGGGACGGCCAGGCCGCCGTAAAGGCGTGACGTAAAGGCTTCATAATTTGAGTGGCGCGCGGGCGGCGCTGCATCGCAATCCCGTGCGCCGCCCCTCCCCCCCGGCCACGCCCCGCCCGACCGCCCCGCCCCGTAAAGGGAGGTCGCCCGAAATGCGGGACGCGCCCCGCGGGCGCACGGGAACAGCGAGAGGCGGTTTCGAGTCGCGGCGCCCTCTTCCCCCCCCCCCCTACGCGCGGTTCAAAATCATTCATGTGTTATGCACTGTCACTTGTAGCAGTGGCTCGATTCTATCCTACGTCATCTGACACTTATTGTAATTATTCATCACTATTCGTAATGATTGCATTGTTTTATGCTTTGTTAATTGTTAATAACTTTCTTTACGATGTTAGACTTTTTTGCAATTATTAGCACTCAGCAAGAAAGAAATAAAGGCGTGGAATACATTACACGGTAAAGTATTAAAATTTTAAATAGTCGTAATATTACTAAATGTACATTGAAGTGTTTAAAAGTGTGCGCTTATTAGATTTTGTATATACGTATTCATTCGTCCCACCCCCTCCGTGACGTCACCGCTCTCTGAAAAGTAGGTTATGAAATGTTACTTAATAATTTAAATTATTTGTCACATTTCTTCAAAAATACACTAATTTTTCGTGAATGAATTATAGGTGTTTATATTATTCTAATTTAATTGTTTGGTTTACGAGTATCGTTTCAGAATCTAAACATTGGGCAAAGACAGAGAATCCAATCGTTAATTCAGATGTTTTCATGATGGCGTATATGATGTGAAGATTATTTTTGGTTGATCTATAAAATATCTTTACTAGCAGTTGTGTCAAAAACATCCTCGTTTGCGTCCCGACGCAAACGAGGATGTTGTCACGACGATTTGTGTCACCACACGTGTCGTAATAATAATAATAATAATAATAATAATAATAATAATAATAATAATAATAATAATAATAAATAATTCAATTATATAATTGCATTCTTGTGTTTGTAGGTATTCACCGGTTATTGATGAAAGAACTGCTGTAAAGAATAATTATTTGACATAAAATCATAATTTCTGTCGAATTAAATTTTGCAAACCTTTCTTTCCAGGTACGATTATCAAAAATAGCGTATTTGCTTGTGTCGGCCATGTTTGAGTTAAGAAGATATATACTCTGCTCTGGCGTCAGTTAATACATCTGTTTCGGTAGTAGTCTGAAAGTGTGTTGGAAATTATTCATTGCACATACCAAAAGTTTCTAAATAAATCGGGAAGGTCTTAGACCAGATTCTCGTTGCTAACTCGGAAATACATATAAAGCGTCAGCTGAAGTATATGCTGTGGTCAAGGTACGGTAGGTATATCTAATATAAAATTTCTCCTGACGGTGGAAACCGGAATTGCATACCTCTCTCAGTAGCTTTAGAACATTCGCACTAGCAGTCTTATTCCTATTTACGAGCATAGTCTGTTATTCCCCGTCATACACAACTATTCTAGCCGCCTCGTGTTTTCTGAGTATAGTTCATGCTGCTGAAATTTGAAGTTTTCTCGTTTTCCGAACATTGACGTGTGAATTCGGAAATTGCGAAATTCGGAAATACGTCGTATCATATCCATAATCCATTACGCCATATTCCTTTGGCCCATGTGTAATGTCGCAAAGATAATGTTCATAGGAGTCATTTTGTTCTTCTGTTGTTTGAATTTCGTTTTGTTTTGTTCGATTATTTTCATTGTTAGTGAATATTTATGTCCGTAAAGGATTTCATCACTTCGAGGATGTTTCTTCTGGAGTGAAATTTTAATCGCCTGTTTGTTTCGTGACATCAGTATTCTCAGTATGATTGTTTAAATACAACAAGCATTATGGTCTTTCCTTTTTTGGTAGGTAACGTTGGACTGTAAGATCTAGATTCCTCGAAAATAGAAGATGCTTAATAAACTGTTTTTTTAGAATGGTATATTTCAGATTTTCATTTTGGCTTTGCCACTTTTTTAAGCTCGGCAGTTCTGTTCACAAGCAGAAAACAAAGTAAAATGGGGTGTGGAAAAGTGTGTTCAGTATTGTGTTCTAACTTCCTCTGCACGTCGCAACGTGCCATCTAAGCGATTCGATGCAGCCTAATTACCTCCTCACAGCGAGTCGGAGTCCAGTGCCAACGGTTTCCTGGAAATTCAGTCATTTGACGGTCTCTCCCCACCCCCACCCGCGCTCCTGTACCTTTCACTTACCTACCAACCCTCTCCCACCGCTTGTCATGCGCCCTCGGCGTTGCACTAATCGCCCGCATTCCGTCTCCCTCGACCCCCGCTTTCCTCGTCCTCCCCTTCCCCCCATTTCGCTGCGTCGCGTCCACTGCTTTGACCGCGAGCGCCGTCGCGCACAGGCTGATCGGCGGCGACACGAGCGCGCGTTGCGGCCGGGCGCGGCGGCTCGGTTGCGCGGGATCTGCGCTCGTTGTGGCACGTTGGGCATAATGCAGGTCAGGTGGTATTTTCCTCGCTACTACGTAGAGTAGAGAAAGTAATGCTGTAGCGTTTTTTCTTTTTCGGATAAACTGTATATTTGGTCTGGTACCGTAAAAGTGAACTTTTTTTCTTGCTCAAAAATGTGCACGTAAACCATACAAAGAATTTTTCCAAAATGAATATTGTGGCTAGTGGAGCGATAATTTCCTCGGAAGTACCCTTAGACATCGTAAGGAGCTGACTGGAAGGGGACGACACAAAAGAAAAGGGAACTAATTACTACGATATCGTTTATTTTGCAGCTCCATTGTTTTGTTTCATTCACCACCTTGGTGACAAAAGTATTTAATAAAAAAATTTGAACAGTGCATCAAACTTGCTTACTGCGCAGGAATTTATCGACAAATTCACAAATCACGTAGTGACAATTAAATGTATCTCTTAATTTCGAAAGCACAAGTAGTAATTGAAAAGATAATTCCACGAATGAAAATATGTTAACTGTGAGTAATGATATGCCAACTTTCAAGTCTCGGTAACTCCCAGTTAAGTACTACAAACAAGGAGACGCCTTTGCAATCAAATGGACATTCTGAAAATGCATAGGTAAACAGTCTCTGCTTAGTTAAATGAAATGAATACTTGAACTTTATTAGTAAATAATTCATGAGTGATGTAAACGTCATAATTTCGTAATTATTCGCTAACTTGTTCAAATAATAATGAGTATAAAGGATTGATGGAAATGTCGATGAAAGGTTTTTCGGCAACTCATTAATTTGTAGCTGATGTAGAACAGAAAATTGCTTGTGATGTACGGCATTATAGATGTTGTAATATTGCCTACAAGAATACCGCTTGGATTCCCACGTTTCAAAATGTACCAAATAAGGTTAAAGTAATTCGTTTTTCCTTTCGAAATATTGACGTACCACTACAATGGATCCTCGCACCAATTAAGAAATGTTATTCGTTTTAACCCAACTAAATAATGACTTCACATTGTGTGTCTCCAGTTCCGCGACACAGTAGAAAACCTTAGAACTTTGGCACTGTTGGATCTGGTGCGAGGCCCATCGTGGCGCCCCCTCGTCGGGCTGTCGTAAGACGATGGACGGGCGGGCGGCGGGCAGAACGGTGGAGGGCGCGTGCGCGCGCGGCTGCCAGCCCACGCGGCTATTTCGGCCCGCGCAGCTGCCGCCGCCTCAGCCTCAGCCTCAGCCTCGGCAGCCGCGCGCGCGTCTCGGGTTGCGAACGTTGCTACCGCCCTCTGGCGCATCTCTCGCTCAGCCCGCACCCGCGCTCTCCGCTGCGCTTGTGCCCTTGCGCTTGTTTCCGATGGCCTCGCCTTTGGTGAAACGCTCGCGTCATCTCCCATGTCTGCGCTCTCGCCCTTTCCTCATGCCGCACTTCTGCACATCCTCGCCCGAATTCTTCTCCGCCCTCTTACAACCCTCCCCATCAGGCGTGCAGCCCAGCCGCTCAGAGGTGGTCAGAGGCGGCCGCCCCCGCGCCGGCCGCGGGAGGTTTCGGAGGCAGCCCTGAGGTGTCGACGCCTCCGCGCCGCGGCGTTGGGCGGAACGGAAACGCCTTTCGGCCTCGCGTCTGCGCGCTTCATTTGTCACGGGGGTGGGGTAGGGGTATCGAGTCGCATCGGTCGTGCGCGTGCGAAGGACTCGTCTCGAGTCAGGTTCCAGCAGATTCTTCGTACGGACTACGTCGAACATTCTATATTTTCATGTGTTTCATCCGTTTTCATTCAGTAATACTTGGTATTGACAATTTGCAATCGAGATAGCGTATGTGTGTTTTGCGTTGTATTGCTAATTCGATTACCTTTCAATGTTGTCCGTTCGTCGACAAGGCTTGTAGCTAAACCATTTGCAAAATATCTGCCAAAACTGATATTCCCCGAAGGCTCTGGCTGGGGTCGCGACCGGTTGAATTGAAAATGGATATTTTGATTTCGAGGGGGACTTTACATGAAACCTCGAGAATATTTTAAATTTTTGGAGAGAAAAAAAGCACGAAAGAAAATTTGTTTATCAAATAAAAACACAGTACGTTAAAACACAAATAAAAACTGTGCAAGTCCGATTTTCTTTCAACTCTCTACATTAGCGAATATTTCAAACGTAATTTTTTTCGATTCTTCCTTCAAATACAATATTGATAGTTTATTTCTTTATTTTGTATTGAAATCTACATTTCTTTCAAAATATGAGTAGTTTTCGCCCAATTGCATGTGAAATAAAGACAATTTTAAAAACTAAGATTTTCTCAAAAATGGTTTCAAATATTTGGAGGGCGAAGGCGTAATATTGCGAAGTAAGTTTATAAATATGGCGCAAGTCCGATTTTCATTGAACTCTCTGAATTTTCGAAAGTTGGGAAAGTTAGAAAGAATTCAGGAGAGTGTGACTAGTTTCTAGTACGAAAACACGATAAATTTATATTTCGGTCTCGCAACTACTCGTGTATTATGCCATTTTGAGATTAAGGAAAAGTATTTGTCTACAAGAATTCCCAAGACTACAAGTATATCAAAACATATTTTTAAATACGAAAGTAGACGAAATTGTGTTTATTTTTCAGTAATAACTATTAGAAAAATGGTTGGTTTCAAAGAAACCATACTAGCTGTACATTTTTCGAAAACCTGTTTTCTAAGAATGGATTGTGAAGAGATCATGAAACTACAATCATATTTATTTGTGTTAATGTTAGAGTGGTACTTTGGGGTTAATAACAGGTCCTATGAGGGTATTGTTTATGAAACGCATGATTGTTGAGATTGATATATTGGTACAATAAATTATCATAGTGGGATACAAGCCAAGCAAGAATAAATAAAAAAATCTGAATTGCGTTAACAAATTGTTCCTTTGCTGTAGAAACAAACTTCCCACTAATAAAATGTTTGTGCTTGCGTCCTTGGATATTTTCTAAACTACTTTAATAATCCAGTACACATTATTTAAATGACTGTGTTCGTACATTTCGTGCATTACACATGCAGCAACACCTAATATGCAAAAACGTGTGTCTGAATTGTGACGTTAAAATTCCCAAGAAGTTGAACTCACGATTCTCCGGAATTATCAATTGCGTTTAGGTGTGCGTTAGGTTCTGTCCATTCCGGAATGTATGTTTATCCCGATCCTGAACATGAAAGTAAAAATTGATGCGTGCGTCTGCATCTACCGTGGCCGCTAGGGGCGAAGGCGAGTGGAAGGCGAAAGGCGTTCGTGCTGTGGCGCCGCCTCGCGGCGCAGGGCCTGTTTCCGCCCCACCTCGCCGCGCCGCGCCGCTTGAGTCAGTGCCAGGGCCAGCGCCAGCGCCAGCCTTCCGCGCCGCCAAAGGGCGGAGCGCCTAATTTACGAGGAGCGCGCGGCGGAGAGCGGCGCCCGCGCCAAGCGCCGCGCCGCGCCGCCTCGCCCCCCAGCGATGCACGCCCCGCCCCCGGCGCTCGCGATCGCTTTCCACAGCCGGTGGCGCAACCGGGCTACTGCTGGCGGTCGTCATGCATTCTCAGTCATCAATTTCGGATTCGTCATTTGTATTTATTTGTAACGAACGCCTGTTGTATTTATCGTTACTACTGCAAATTAGTAAAAGTAATTGTGATCGTGTGTCATCGAATTCGGGGGAGGGCGTTAAAACATAATGAGCTATCTTCGGCATCCCACTGCAAAAGTTTTATCCTTAAATTCTCGATGATATAGTGACATTACTGCAAAAAGGGACCGCTTTGGCTGTGCGTTCATTTTCACTTGACGTGCTATCATTTTGGCTGTGCGTTCGTTTACAGATAGCTCATTTGTGAATGGCTTCATCACTATCTCTTGCAATGCAATTGCAAGCATCACGTTCGTGTGTTTCCCCACATGTCAAAGTGGTCCCTTCTTGGAGTAACTCCCCTATACAAATGTCGTGTGTGACGAAGTGTGTGCTGCCTGGTGGCCGGCATTGCCCCTAGACCCCGTGGATTCGTCGGTGTGGCGTCCATTTGGATTTCGATTTCGCAGTAGCAGACTAGTCTGGTGCATTTGCTACCATCTTTATTGTGCGCACAACGGGGAATAATGTTACAACGACAGGTGCACAAGTCAGACTGGCGAGCTGTTTGTTCGTCTGTAGGACCTCACGCAACGATCTGTCCCCGACCGGTGAATGTGTAGAGGGCGGTCCCCTGCGCGGGCGTTAGGAACCTTGCAGCCCCGAAATTTCCAGCGGGGGTCGCGCCGCTGAGGGCGGCCCGGCGCGGCGCGGGGCAGCTGCGCTGGGGCTTCTGGCGCTCGCTTGGCGGGTTGCCTACGCGCGCGGCGCCGCTCGGCGAGAGTAGAGCGGGTTGCGTGATACTTCGCTTCCCCTCGAGTCGAAGCGCCTGCGCGCGGCTGCGTGGCACTTTACCTGACTCCTCGTACACATTGTACATGGGATTAGGAACGAGACGACATTTTTTTATTTTCAAGGGTTGGCGCCCTCTGCGAAGTTCATTCCCACCCCATACGCATTCCCAAAATGAAAAGTTAATTTGTTCTGGTGCAGAGCTTTAGAGAAGATTTGTTATTCTCATGTTCTCTTTTCATGTTTACGTGAATAAATTTGAAACTTCTGCGAATCCTCCGCATGCCAAAACGTATCCTCTCAGGGTTATTATTCATAATGTCAAACAAAGTTGATGACATCATTTAAAGATGTACAATTCAATAATGCTATGCAGAAAACATCTATGCTACAAACATCAGTATGATTGAAAATGGCTTGGAAATTTGGGACATCTGAAAATTTTGAGCAGCAAAGGCACACGTCGAAAATTAGATGTGTGGAATATCGCCGTAGATAAGGGAGAAAAGTTCTACGTATTCACTAAACGGAAAATAAAAATCCTAAAAATGTTGTTCTATGTCCTTCAGAATTTTTTTTTTCTTTCTCGAAGACGAATGAAATGAAGGTTTACAAATTCTGAAACAATACAATTATTATTCACTGCGAACACAGAGTTGTACATGCTTTTGAAAATGTTTTATATTTACCAAGATCTGAGTAGGGAACAATGATAACGATATCGTATTCTTCACCTTACTTTATTAACTTACTAATGCAGCACGTAATTGTAATTACTGAAATTATTCTGTGAAATTGCACATGTGTCATGCGGTTGCTGGACAGTGCGTTGCGAAATCACTAATAACTACGACTGAGAACTCTTCGTAGTTACAATTAGCCATGTTCGATTCATAAAGTCTAACCTCTTAATCGCACGCGCTTGCTCACGGTAGACCAAGCCTTTCATCAAGTTTGTAAGTCAACCAAATAATGCTTGGAACAAGTGACGCAAATGAGCGTTCATTATAATAATTTTCCGATTTCTTTAAAATTTAGAATTTATACTGTAAACCGTCAAACAAATCAATAATAACAAATACATTGGAGCCCACTACCTTCCTCTTAAAGTAATAATAACGTAATTTTGTTGAGTAGAATGTTCATACTTCTTTCTGAACTAAAACCCTTAGTGCTTTAAATCAAAATGTTTTTGGCAATTTAGTATATGTCACATGCTTTAGCGAATCGAAACTATGCTATAGTTACACAGGCATTTTCGTCTAAAAAGTGCAAAAAGTGTTAGAAAACATTTTCAATCATTTTCCAGAAAAGTTTGAAAAAGCCAATGGAGCTTCATGTAAAATTCTCTAAAAAATCTTAATGATGTCCGCATGGGCACAACTAGATCTTAATACTGTCATATTGACCAAGTTTTAGCTCAAAATATTTTGTACTGACAAATTTATCCTTGACGCAATCTCACAAAGTAACGCACGAGTTACGCACTCCATACAAATATCCCGCTTCTCGTACGAAATTGCATGCATCTCCTCTCCACCTGCAACAATCTCAGCTATCTTTGAAACATACCTAGCTGACCTTATCCTCACGTTTGTACAGAGTTGCAGAAACCTTAAACACGGAGTTTACGACCGAAAATATGAATCGTATTATTGGGTTGATTCTAACATTTCATTCTTACACTGTACATGGTTTTTCAGTAGTAAATTGCTTCCATAAGCATACATTTTCGTTTTGGTGGCGTTGTAATGCACCAATACTGCTTGTTCTCACACGAATACATTGGAATTATATTGAATTGTTTCCAAAAATTATTTTTCAAAACGTTGGTTATTGATTTGTCGAAATGCAATCATCTGGAATATTGTGTTCTTGGATATCCTCACAATTGATTCCAAGAGAGGCGTGATCGAGTGACAAAAACGCGAGTCTCACGTGCATAAGCTACTGGAGAGTTCCAGAGCACCGTTTACTAGTATATTTAATTATAAGGGAACCTCAGTCTGCGTTTTTACGGTGGAAATATTCTGATTGTTTTTTGTAAGTTGATTCGAAATATACAGAAGTAACGCAAAAAACTTTTTTTTATTATTAGATCTGCTTCGAAATCAGTTGGTTTCCGTTTTAGAAGAGCGCATTCCCTTTGCAAATATTGATGAAATTCCAACATGTCTGTGTGTGGTAGGCGGAGACGTGGACTTAATATTCATTATTGGTGACAGGCGCGCAGGCTGCAATATGAGGAAAAGCTTACTGAGTAGCTTTTGACAGTCAATTTGATATCAATATTCCAGTTCTTGGAATTTGTCTCATGTTTAAATATTCGAAATTATTGTTAATATTCTTTTTTTTTTCATTTTACTTAATGGTTCACATTTCAAAGCCCTTTGTAATAATAATTAAATGTCAGGAAGAAGGGTCAGCGTTATGCTTTCTAATTTTACTGGAGAGTATTTTAAAGCTCAAATGTGGGCTTCAGTTATTAAAACTAGCTGAAAATGACTGGCCGTTCTTGCATTGAGTGAACTAAAGGTATCAGAGCTGTGGAACAAACCGAAGATAACAAGCCCTTTCACCATTCCACCGTTGTGCCTATATTACGGTGTATTGTATGCGTAGACGTGCGTAGGTATGCGTAAGTGCGGAATATGCTAAAAACTAAGCATTATTTGCTCCACATCGAAGAGAGAAACAAATCAAATATTTCTACGTTTCAGAGTATTCTACACGTGTCCCTTATGTAGCCTTTGTTTCCAGGCCACTTTCACGATGCACGCATGCAGAAACCTTACACTGCAGAGTTCGTTTTCTCTGGATTTGTTTCCCGCTCTGGGCGTATTTTTACATTTAATTATGTTAATAAATAGTATATTAATGTCATGTTAATAATTTGGTCAATTCATACTGAAGAGAAGAGTGGAGTTCTTGAGAATATAATATAATTTTATTGGTCCCTATTTCAAGTTTTACATTCTTGTATACTATGTGCGTAGAGAATGTACGCACATAGTAATACATGCGTTTTCCATGTGATGCCTTAGTTGCGTTAACATGAACAGAAATTTCTAGGTATGGTAATGTTTCGTAATCGTTTCTAATGCGAGAAAGTAGGTGCTGTTGAAACTCCTAGAATCTTCATGTTATTTTGAGTTTTTTTTAGATTTTTTTTGTAACGATTCCGGCAAAAACAGTCTTATTTAAACGTAGGCAATGGTGTAATATATTTTTGTATAATATTATCTTCAAAATTACTTCGTTACTGATCTAATATCATCCTGAATACAATAATTGGTATGCATATTACAGACACTTTCATGCGCCAGTAAACGAGTTGTAATTGAAACTTTTGTTTCTTTAGAGTATTGTCAAGTTCGGGTGTTACGAGAGATGTCTTCCATAATGAGCGACGAGAATGTTTTATAGGCGATAACCTTGTTTCAGGTAAAATGTGTACGTCATTGAGGAGTGAAGGAAGGAGTCGTTCTGTGTTCGCAACGCAAAGTGTGAGGTGGAGCGGCTCCTCGAGAGCGGAAGCCGCCGAGGGCTCCGTGTCCTCCGCTGCTGCCCCCGCCTACGCGTCGCGCGCCGCGTCATCGCCTCCCTCCCTCCCACCGACCGCGTCTCCTCGCCGCGCCGGCGCCCCCACCCCCGCCCCCGCCTTCCGCCCCCGCGGCGCTATCGGCGACCCCGCGCGCCCCGGCGCCGCACTATCGCATCCGCGCCCGCCGCCGCCCGCCCGCCCGCTGGCCTGCATATGCATGCGCGAGCGCTATCGCGCCACTTGCGTATGCGCCGCCGCCGCCGCCGCGGCGCGTCGAGCTGCCTCTGGCCTTGACCCGTGCGCCGCGCCGCGACGTGCCGCGCCCCCGGCCGTCGCGTCGTCCTTCTGCTGCTCCCGGCGCAGCGCGGCCGGTTTCCTCCTGCGCTTCCTCGTGTGCTGCGGCCTCCATTAGGCGCCGCTCTTGCCTTACATCGCAAAGTAAACGGCTACGCATTGATTTATTGTTGTCATTCATTCCAAGGTCGGTTTGGCCTGCCGTCAACGACACGCGGACAAAGATGAGTGGAGATCTCTGAGATGCGATAGAACGCAAAAGAAAATGAATGGAGGCAAACGTGAAGCAAGTTGAACAAGCAAGAAAAAATATTTAATAATTGTTGTTCCAAAGGTCCGCGTTGACTTCAGTCAACTGTTTACTCAATGTATATAACTACTATACCCGATCGTTGACGTCATATACACTACGTACAAACTATTTTTAAGGCATTGTTCATTTAGTTGCATTGCTGTTTAGCGTGAAATGTAAAAATGATTCTGAGTTGCTTTATGTGATGTGTGAGGGTAAGGCTTGAGGATAGTATAAAAAACACAGAAAAACGTAGCCAATAATGGCGTACGAATTGGAGGGGAAAGCAATAAAGAAATCCATATTTATACGTATATAATTATAAGACAGCTGTCCAAATAGGGCTTCTTTGAAAAATTCCCTTGGGAGAATCAAAAGAATTAATGTAAGAGTGTGTTGTAAAAAGAATCTCGTACGAAAGTTATTTGAATTTCTAGGGAGAGGTTCCGATCGTAATAGCAATAGTGTTTGATCCACTTTCCCTTGGCCCGAGGAACCGTTATGATTATGGACAGAAAACTTATCAAAACATCGTTTTCCGAAGTTTTATTAATATTCGTATAATTGTTTTTAGAACCTTTGGCTTACTCAGACATACATTTTATATGATTTCGTGAGTATGTTTTATTATTTTCTAAATGGCTAATCGTTGACAGGTAAAACGTGGCTAAACGAAGCTCTTGCCGAGTTGCGAAAGTCCTCTTGTGTTCCCGTTTAGCGCCCAGCAGCGCTGCCGCTCCGCGCCCGATGGCGCCGCTGATGAATGACGAGCGAGCGCGGGAGGGGGCGCCCATTTGCATGGGGTGACTTCCCTTGAGCATTCGGTTATTGCACCTCCTCGACGATGATTCACCCTTAATGCATGCTTACCGAGCAGTCTCGCGTGCGGCCCGACAGGTGCGGCGAGCCGCCCTTACAGCCCTTGCGCGGCGGCGGTGGCGGCGGCGGTGGCAGCAACCGCCGCCGTGTCTTTGGCGGGCGGTGGGCGGTCGTAAAGCGCACAACCCTTCCGTTGCACGCGGCCGAGCCCTCGTTCGCTCGCCGACGGACTGTTGGCCCGCGATAGCCGCACGCCCAATTTTCGGGTCAGCGCTACCGTGGTGGACCCGGAAATGCAAACGAACAGCTTCCCCAAAGCCTTGCATGGAACTGTCGGGTTTTGTGGAGATGACTTTTAACTCTTAGCTATATTTCACCCGTGTGTAATTCGGATGTGTCGTTTTACGACTCGCAATGAACGTGATGGGTTTTAGGGAAAAGTGAAAAATCTACTCGAATATTTGTTACTCCTTCAATTTATCAAACCATCGTTATTATTTTAGTAAAAATTCATTTTTTTATTTTTTTTATTCTATTCTGTAATACTCGTAAACAAGAACATTTGCAAACAAACATTGTAAAAAATGTAAGAAACGGTACTGCTATCGCGTCTGTCTTCACGTCTACCATGTGTGTGCGTACCCTACATTCTCGTGTCGCATCTTTTCTACCAGCGGCTTCCTGTCGCGCTCTGTGTACGATGATTACCATCTCTTTCTTTTCCTCCTCCTGCCTCCTCGCAAAATGAAGACTCATTTCCATTTCACGTTGTTTTTTGTTTTTTTTATGTTCGCTAGCATCCTTCTTTTTTATTGAGACCCGTTGCCCATCCCCCCTGCGCCCGAGCCCTGGTCGCGGGCTTGTCAGTCTTGCCGGGCTGCCGTGTCTCGGCGGTGGCTCCGTGGCCTCCGGCGCATGTGGCGCCGCCAGGCACCGACGGCGGCCGCCTCGCCGCGCCCGGGCGGAAGCGGCCCCGGCCCCGGCCCGCCCTCGCAGCTGGCGGCCCCGCCGCCCCTGCCCTGCGCCCGCGCCCGCGCCCGCGTCGCAGCCGCGCCCCGCCTTTCGTGCCTTAATTGCAATCCACCTCCTCCTCTCCTCCTCCTCCCCTCCTCTCCCGTCGCGTCAGGCGCCAGTGTGGCATTCGCAAACGAACTGGCACCACTCGAAAACTGTCTTTTTTTAAAATTTTGCCATTAATTTTAATATTATTTTCATATTATCTAAATTTAAATTTTGCATTTTTACAAGAAGGCGAAAGAGACTTCTCCAAATGTATCCTCGCAGAACATCTGGAATAAAGGAAGAGATTAAAATACTCATTTTCGAGTTGGACGTGATCTTTTTTTCTGGCGTATTGCCAGTAATTTCGTTTCCTAAAAAATGCGATTTTCATGTCCTGCCATTACAGTTAAACTGTCTGTAAGAGTTTGTGAAAGTGTAAATTCGTCGTATTTTGCACATTGATGTGTTACATTTCATATTAGAACTAAATTTTCATGCTTTTATTGGTAGGCGGATGAAAATATTTTTTTTTTATCATTTTTGCCATTCAAAGATTCATTGGCATTATGTGTCCGGTTCATGATGTCTGAACTCTTAAGCAGATTACGGGGATTGGTGGAATATTTTTTTTTCTAGAGACTATGAAAAAAAAGCCCTGTTTTCTTTGTGGCAGGACCCTATCTCTTTTCTAATTGGAGACCCGTATGACATTACTATACGTACTGTAGGAGGAGAATATGTATTTCTCCCTTTCAATTAAGTGTAACCCTCCGTTTTTTCAGTTGCGAAAGTGAAACGTATTAAATATCCTGGAAAGTCGGGATTCTTCGCGGGGAAGGTTGCGGGCCGAAGGAGGCGCTGGCTGGGGGGCGTGCCGCCTCGGAAGTAAAGGCCGGGCGCTTGTCGACGCCCGAGTTCCGTTGGAGGCGCCAGGCAGGCCTATTCTGCGCCCGACTCCGCCCTTCGTGACGCTTTTCACCCTTCACTTTTCTGCTCGATGTCCGCCCTCGCGCTGCCCCGGCGTCGCCGCTTCCACTCGCGCCGTGCCGCCGCCGCCGCCGCCCATCGTTCCCGGTGGCGGTGGCGCGGGTTGCATGCGGCGAATTAAAGGGCGGCGTCGCGCGTGGGCGCGGCGAGGCACGTTCGGGCCGCCCCGGCGGGGGCGGCAGCGCAGCCAAGCCCAGCCAGCCGCCTGCCGCCCGCCCGCTTGCCCCGTGCGCTCGGATGTATGGGCCTGCGCGCGACGAACGCTCTCGGGCCTCACCGGCGCCACGCCTAGCCCTCTCCCCACCCCCCACCCGCGCCCTTGGCGTGCCCCGCGGCGTTCGGCCGCGCCACAAACAAGCCATCGCTCACGCTCGCGACCGCCTCCTCCCTCCCGTTGGTGCCCCCGCCGCGCCGGCGAATCTCCATATAATCTTCCTCGCAGCCGCTTTCGACCCCACGAAGCGGCGTCGCGGACAGGCCGCCGCTCGGGCTTCGCATTGATGCTGCCCCGCAAGCCCCCGTGCTCCTGGTCTCAGTACATCCGTGCTCCCCGTGGGAGAAGCGTTTTCGCAATACGAGATTTTTGGGAAGAACTATGAAGAATACATTTCATACATAGCAGATTACATTATTTGACATTTGTTCTTATGATACTCGCCTTATCAATTGTTTTACTATTTTTCTAGGAGTTTATAATACTCGTCCTTTGTAAAAAGGATAAAGTGTGTATGTGTGTTGTTTTTTTTTTTTTTTTTTTTTTTTTTTTTTTTTTTTTTTTTTTTTTTTTTTTTTTTTTTTTTTGAGAACCATTGTTAGGAAGCTGTCTAGTTCGCGAGTATGTTTTTTCTGATTTTTCCTTGAACTTTGAAGTAATTAATGGTAAAGGTACCCCTGTGCAATTGCACAGGCCCATGTGGTCCAAGGGGAATCGAAGATAGGGTTACACCCATTCGTCGCTTTCGGCATAAGAAGAAGGTTCTGCCTTTGAAGTCATTGTTACGTATTTTCGTGTATCATTTTATTTGTGTCTTTAAATGTCTTCTTTTAATCTGTTTCTGTTTTCATTATTTTTAATTATATGTATTTTTTATCTATTGCAGGTGAGTGACTATCCAGTTTATAACGTATACTTTTTCATTCTTCTTCAAATTTGGTAAGTACTGAACGTTACTTTCATGATGTGTTCTAATAGTTCGTTTTTGTTGGGTCTGTTGAATCCGCGAGTTCATATGTAGAATGAAACTTTCCCTTTGTAGACGCCGAGAACACATAAATAATTAACATTAAAATAGTCCAGAAAAATGTATTGTCGGGGTCATGGTGACAAATAATTGGATAAATCTTTTTCCTATATATGGCCGATTACCTCCTCAGTAAAAGAAAAACACTATCAATTCACGTAATGCAATTACAATCCACATTTTGTTGGTCCATATCCAAAAAATTGAATGACGAGCAAACAAGTGAGAACCGGTCATTACGCCCTGAGGAAGGAGGTCGCAGAATGCCGACCGAAACGTCGACACCTTTGCCGTGGACGCGGCGTCACCCGGACAGCCTAGTAAATACTGACGACCAAGCGTCTGTCCGTCTGTGGCCAACCCTTGCGCCTAATCCGTTCAGACGATTTTCTTCAAAATTGGCATTCGCCGACCGATCTAAATGAACTCTGAAGCTTGCGAGTTTAAAACAAATATTTGATCTGGGAGAGGGGGGACTTTACATTTCGCCCCAAAATTGTCTCAAAAATGGCGGTCTCAATTTCGTTGAAATCGGTATCTTCCTTCTACTAGAATATTGAACACATTTTTTTCTTAATGAAATTGTCTTATAAAGATAGTGCTTTAAGCAGGATTTGGATTTTTCGAAAATATGTGCACAATTTTGCGAAAATATGTGTTTTGCGCACAATTTTGCAAGAAATGCAATTTTTAAACACTTATTGTTTCAAAAACCCCTTTAACTCTATTGCTGTACTCTCCCAATTTTAAAATCTATAAACAAATTATAAATAATACGGGAAAGTATATGCATACTAATTTTTATTTTAAAATATGCAAAATTGAACAGTTTAGATCTCTTCCAGTTCTCCTGTATAGTATTTGTTTTCTTCTGTGATGAAAATTTTAAATGACGATTACATTTTGTTTAGTTTTTTCACTTTTCGCATGGAATATTGACGAGTTTAATCTTCTTTTGAGGTGGAAACGAATGCGAAAACGTAGTTTTATCCAAGATGCATTATAGTACGTACTTTCAAATCAATTTTGATAACATTCCTGATCACAACTTCGTAAGAACATGTTTTACACTCAAAAATGTATTGAAGTCCATGGTCTCGATTGGCTGCTTATTGCTTAAAGACTGTATTCATGGGAACAATGTACGAGTAAATGTTTCTCAGCTTTCTTTTTATGACTGATATCAACAACGCCTATTTCATTCCTTCTACGAAGTCTCCATGGTCTCCATTGTTTAAAATCTTGCTGCAAGTATTGAAGATTGTTCAAATGCCAATGTTGCGTAGTGTACTCCAGTTTTGTTGTTGTTGTTGTTTTTGTTTTTCTTCTTCTTCTTCTTCTTCTTCTTCTTCTTCTTCTTCTTCTTCTTCTTCTTCTTCTTCTTCTGAAAAATAAGTCAGGCGTGTAGCACTTCTCAATGAACGCAATTGGGACATTTGTTGTGAGTTTCAAAAAATATGTCGTGAAAGTGAAGATTAAAAAAAGGCAAATACAGCATTTCGAAATCCCCATGTGACGTCAATTTTTTAATACTATTTCTGTTAATCTCCACCCACTCGTAGAATTGTTTTAATGGAACCGAATGTCTATTTGTCAACTCTTGGGAAAACAGAAACATCATTATTTATCTGTGAATCAGGATGTACCTGACAATTTATTGTGTGCGCGTACGGGGTGCAACAACCGGCGGAGCGTACCCCGCCGGCGACGTTTAGTGGCTGGGCGTGTCAGCTGAGGAATGTCCGTGGGCGGGAGGGGGGAGGGGAGCGGCGGGCAGAGGGGCGCCAAACGCAGTGCGCCGGAACGCCCGTTCAGCGCTTTCCCCCGAATCTGCGGCAAGCCGCCCGGCCCCCTCCCGTCCTCCCCTCACGGACCCAGCACCGGCGGAGCGCACCGTACGGCACTCGGCGCCCCTCGCCACGCCCCCTCTGGCGGCGGCGGCCTCGCCCTCGCTCGCCTTCGCCATCCCCTCCCCTCGCCCCCCTCCCCGCCGCCTCCGCCCCCCCCGCCCCGCACCCTCCCCTCCGCCTCGACCCCTCGCCTCCGCCTCACTCTGCCCTCGACCCTCGCCCTCGCCCTCGCCCTCGCCCTCGCCCTCGCCCTCGCCGACGCGAGCTTCGGCCCAGTCACGATGGCCTGGGCGGAGACCTCAACTATGGCATCCACGTACCGTTACGCGTTCGTCACTAGGCCTTCACTTCTTCCGTCATTTTTCTACCCACATTGAATTTCCTGTACCGGTTTCCTCCTACCTTTGACCTACCCATTTTCTCCCTCTTCTGACCTCTTCCTTTGCCCTTCTCTTTCGACCACCTTTATATTGTTCTCCACTTCCCTTCCTATCATCCTCTTGCTTTCTTACTGCCTCGTGTCTCTCCGCCACTCCTGGCCCTGCCCCTCCCCCTCCCCCCTTCCTCGCAGAGTGTGGGCCGCGATGACGGTGGCGCCCCCTCCCCTCCGAGTTCTTTTCTCGAGACGCGCTCTCGCTCGGCAATTTTTTTCTTGGCCCGACTTCCTTCGCCCGAGGTAATCCCAGCCGGGAAGTTGTTTATTGCTCGCGCGTACGCCTTGATGAAACTCCTCGCTTGTTGGCCTCTCATGGCTTCCCTTCCCGCCGCGCTTTACCCTTGTGCTCACGGTTCACACATTTCAGAGGGGGGGGGAATTTGCCCTGCGGTAGGCGTCATGCGGATAATGTAGATGTAGGATTGCTCCCATACACTCATGTTGCTTTTCTCATTTTAGCCAATAACGGCTCTTACAGATTTAATATCTAATGTCCTTTAGGTAAATAAATTTTATTTCGTGATATGAGAAGTGAGTTAAGTCAAAATAAAGTGTAAACAGTCCTGCTTATTTTTAGCATTGACAAGCTCTTCTCGAATATTTAGAAGTCGTACATGTCTAATTTAGAAAAAATACAATATCTTAAATTTTAAATTTGTGAAACACAACTGAACTACTTGGCCTAATGAAACAACTTTGCGACAGGATTGGCAATGAAGAACTTATAAATCTCAAAAAATTAAAGAATGAGATGTCATACGACAGTCGCATAACGTGATCAATATTCTTCCGCGTCCTACCGTCCTTGTTCTCATGTCCATTGTGAAAGAACCAAAAAACATTGTATGCATACGTGTGCGTGCTGGTCCTCGTGCCCATCTCCAGTAGTGACTCGTCGTTATGTCTAGTGCTGCAGGGCGAGTTTTTTCTCCCTTCCATACTGTGCATTTCGTAACCGTCGGGAGGAAGCGCTTCCCTTTTCTTTGGCGAACGCGACGCCGGTCGCTCCGATCGGCCTAGCGGGAAGCGCCTTGGTCTTTTCACCGGCGCCGCACAGCAGCAGCAGCAGCAGCAGCGGCGGCGGTAGCTTACGCAAGCGCCTCCCTCGCCGCCTTGCGTAAAGCGCCTGTCGAAAGGGCGTCGCGGCGCGGCGCTGCGGCAGAACGGGACGTAATGAATCGCGAGAACTCGCTGACGGCCCTTGTGTTTCGCAGATGAATGCCGTTTAGAAGAAAGCTCGTGCCGCTGATGATACGTAAGCTCTAAGCTTTTATTTCTATTGACTCGGAAGGAAATGATATTGTGTTTTTATTACGTGTGATTTGCGAAGGACGTCGGTCATGCTGGCATTATGAATTAAAAGTATGGGACATTGTCGTTGTAGAATAATTTTAGAAAAAGCTGTAAATTCGATGCTTCAATAAATCTTAATAGTATAATTTAGGCCCGGCCTTTATATGCTGTAGCAATATTAATTTCTACGCAATTAAGCACCTTTGAGCCTCTCACCTGGCGAGTCTATGGTCAGTCGTTTGTTGAGGCAAAGAGACCTGTGGATGCTACCATTTGTCATAGTGTTACTATTTACGTTAATATGTTGAATACCATGTGCTAGTATTGAATTAACAACAGAATCTGAAAATTATTGATTAATATTTAACTTATAATTTGATTAAAACAATTATGAAGTGAGAACATAGTATGTTTAACTAATGAAGGAGCATTGGATTGTTGATATGCAAAGACGGAACCAGTGTATGTTGTGAAATAAGAGAATGTGCAGGAATTTCAGGAAAGATAGACGTGTGATATCTATGTTATTGTTGCTTCTTGCATTTCAACTCTGTTACAGAAAAAAATGTCAAACAATGGTATAAATATTTAGATCAATTTGGTAATGATGTGCTAATTATTTTTGTGTCGGAGTGAAAACTAAATGATTTGTTTGAAATTAGTATATTTGAAATGCTTATTATTTCGTAGAATGTTACGCCGTTTTAGGAAGCATGATTTGCTATGGATATGTTTTCCTATACGTTGTGGAAACTGGGCTACGCATCCAATTATTTAATCCGATTGGTAAGGTATTTTCGAGCAAGGATAACAAAGTAAGGCTTTTTCTGTAAGTGCTCTTATTCGAACTACCTTTAGAAAAAAAGCTGCCAAAAGGTACGTTTCACGACGTGGGTTTTCGAACCGTTTCTACGTAGCATGTTACAGTGATGACAGGCGGATACCGTCGGGTTGTATTGTCATAGTATAGATCTGTTGAATTATACTTCCATTATACTTAAGATGTTGTAAAGTTTTAATAATTGGGAGTGGTGAATTTAGCCATTTGAATTATTCGAATCCGAAGGTGGAAAGTCGTGGATATTTATTGTTTAGAAATGACTGTAGAGAACGAAGCCACGAGGTAAATTACTATTGTGCTGGAATAACGAATATGAATAATTCTGCTGTTTTGCAAAAAATAGTGTCGGATAGCAATGGAAAATTGATAGATTTCAATTTCAAAGACAATTCTTAATCATCGTTGAATATTTTAGTATTCAATATTTAGTATTTTAGTATTAGTTGAATATTTTAGTATGATTTCAGTTACAGATCTTAGTGCGATTTTTTTTTTAATTTGTAAATAATAATGTAAAATAGCAGTGATTAAATCCTTGGAAAGACGAGCAATCTCCTTTGAACATATGTTGTGTACTTGACAATTCATTATTCAAAATTATCCATTCGCACCTTAATTGAAAGGCATGCAGTCGTCGTATGTGGTCGGGGATATGGATTTTAGTTTCTCCCTCTCGAATATTCTCCAATACCCTTCTCGGCGGGTCTAGGAAATTGATATCTCCGCCTCGGCTAGGAGAATGTTGCTTTTCTGTGTACAAAATCAGACGCAATACGCTAAACATAAGTAAAATAATATAAAAAGTAAATATAATAAATATTTCAAGAATTCCGCTGTCACGTAATGGTTGAGAGACGTTGATTATTTATTTTGTTTTAGAGTTTGTTTATAGGGAATTGTTCTCCTGCCAGATTCCTCGGGTGCGCTTTTTAAACCGCAAGAGAAACGGTAGTAAGGAGACGAGTCGAAGTCGAAATGGCCGTGGATGATGATGATGATGATGATGATGATGATGATGATGATGACGACGACGATGGCGAATGCAGGAGGAGAAATTGTTTGGAGGAGGAAAATTTCTGGGAGAACCCGCTTTGTCTGCCATAAATATTCCGCGTGGAGTGTCCAGCACTCGAAGTGAAGTGTGGTACTCAGAGGTGAAGATGTGTGGCGTGGCCTCTACGCCAGAGATCGCTCCTGTAAATGGAGCGTGCGGGCGGGGGCCGCGGGGGCGGCGCGTTACGCAAATTGTACCGCCAGTCTGCCGCCGGCCGCATAACGCGTTGTGTAAACCTCTCCGGCCACGCCACGCCGCGCCACGCCACGCGACGCCGCGCCGAGCCAACCAGCCAATCCGCCAGCCAGCGATCCCTGGGCCGTGCCCCGAGAAGAGTTAGAGACGCCCTAGGGATGGCCCCGCGTACCCCGCCACGCTCCGCCTCGCCTTATCGAGAGTACCCGGTGCCGAAGAGCGCGTTAGGGGCTGATGGTTTCGCGGATTCGCCGACCGCGGGAAACACAAATCAAGGTTGGGCGTCGAGGTAATGAGTAACCTCTTTGTGGAATTCTTTGAAAAATATAAAAATCGTTTGGAACCGGGGTTTCATAAAATGTTTTTTAACTAGACCGCGGCATATAACATTCATAAAATGTCATGATCCATATTTACTGGAAATTCACACTGAGCTTATGCATATGTAAAAACATTTCAGTAATTTTTTCAGTAACTTAATTTATCTTCGGGGTAAAGTAATAGTCGAATTCACATTATAGGAAAAAGTTCTAATCCCAAATATTTTTTTTCCTTTCCGATTATACTAATAATTTGAATTTTCTTTCCTGTGTAATTGTCATTTATGTGATTACAAGGTTATTGAAACAAGATCGTATCTTAATACCTTGCTTTGATATACTCGTTGGCAGTCAGTTCTCTGATTATAGTGGATGAATTCTCCCGATTTTGCTTTTCGCAACTAGTTTTCTTTTTACATAATCGCACGTACTTACGTAGAATAGAGAAAGTATTTTAATGTTGTGGCGGAAATTGCGATTTTTCTACCGAAAAAAATCTACCGATCTCGAATTGTCGGGCTCTTATAACGAAAAAGTGGATAAATCTTGTTCCTATGTATAGTAAACTACTTGCTCTAATACTATATTCGACAAGAGTACATTGTCTCATCTGGCGTGTGGGATTCAAAATTCTGGTACTTCATTTCACTACTTGGACTTCGCGGGGGCCGGGGAGGTAGTCTAATTTTCAGAAATTCTGTCCGGCACTTGCCATTCACATTTACGTGGGTTTGGTTGATGACCGCTAACAAGTCGGACGTTTTCATACCTTTCATATCCACTGTGTCGCAGTAACGGATATCCTTTGGGACCGCTCTGTGGGATTCGCGTGACCGGGAGAGTGGTGAAATGCGCGATCGAAGATACATAGGGGCGCGACGTCGCATTTTGTCCTTTTCTATCCCTCGCCAACAGATTGCGCTTCCTCCAAAGTAGCAGTTTCATTTTCCATTTGAGTTGTCGCAATTTTAACTATTTGCTAATACGGATTTTTTTTTCTTTCACAATTATTCAAGAGTCTGTTATTTTCTTTAAGGCATACTACGTAGCGGCGGATATGGAGAGTTCATAGCGATTTCTTGCAATCATTAATATTCGATACTTTCCTTCATTTGAGCCCTGTTTCAAAAATATGACGACTCCGTGATTTAATAATACAATACTGAATTTCTCTTTCAAGTAGGGATTCAAATAATTGTGGAAAACACGCTGAGCAGATAATTTGTTTCAAATGCCTTGCGATTTTCAGGTGGATTTTCAGGTCCAAATCCTCGCTGTCGAAATCCCCGAAGGGCGATTGTGTGAATGATAGTGCGATATCCCGGAGTGCCTGGTGGCTATCGTCGATTCCGCGAGGAATGCAATTTGTCGATTTGGCCAGATTTAGCAGAATCGTGGCATGCGCGGTCGCCTCTTTATCAATTCCTCCCCGGCCTTATGGATTATATAGCTTTCTTGAAAACACGTG
>BOPP01000092.1:4085003-4123841 GCA_017312745.1 Gryllus bimaculatus
GCCGCCGCGAGAGCGCGCTTGTGTCCGCGGAAACCGCCGGCTGGCAGCGAACACGCGGCAATCGGCCCCGGCGGCCGGCCTGGCGGCCCCTGGAACCTGCTAGCGGACGCCTGTCTTTTCCGTCCAGGAAGACGATTTTGCCCCTTCGTCTTACTTCGGATGTTTCATTAACAGAACAATGTTCATTTCCTTGCAGGTGTAAGATTGATGGGAATGGTCCTCATTAGTTTCTTAATTTTAAAGCATTAATTTTCTTTTGGACGAAAAAAATGCTTATGAATTGGTCTTTTATTCAGTAATGTGTTTTTGTTTTTCAGATGGAAAGGAAAAATTAAACTAACACTATTGTGGAAACAGAATCATTTCTGAATATCGCATGCTGGTGTATATTAGACACATTTGACGATTTTCAGTGTTCAAAATTATCTACTGCATAGGGACAGCCATTTATTCTAGTGACTGACCTCTCAAAAAACATGTAACGTTATTTGTTACATTTGCATAATTACGTTGAAGATGATCGAGCTTGATTTTGCTGTTGAGTGATTACGATGTGACGAGGGTACCGCGCGTCCTTGTGCTGGAGGCTGGGAAGGAAGACGCGCGCCCGCTGGGCGGGGCCCGAGGGCGCGCGGCCTTCCTTGGCGGCCGGAAAGCGGCCAGCTAAATCTAGTCGCGGCGCGGCGCGGCGCAGCTCGGCGGCCTCAGGAGGCGCTCGCTCGGGCCACGCCGCCTTGCCCACATCCGCGCCATCCAATTAGAGCGGCGCGCCCTGTCCACAAACGCGAACGACACCCACCACCCGCACCTCCCATCCCGTAGGGTCTTCAACGCCCCCTTCCCCCTCTTTGGCTTTCCTCTGCCGGGAAAAAACAACTTTTGGTTTAGTGCTTAAGTTGCCCGTTATGGATGATAACATTTAAGAATGCGCGTTGTAATTCCACGATTTTGATCCAGTCATTGCGAATTGCTTTTAGACAAACACATCGCATTTCAGTGTGCTGCTATTGCTTTATTAATTGCTATCACATATATTTGTGTTTTTCCCAAGCTTCAGGAAACTTTTTGTTTCTGTTAATTACTTCCATTTTCACGGTGTACTAGATATTTTTTTCGATTCATGTTCCACGCGTTTTCAAATGTAAATGTATGTTAAAATAAACCGAGAATAAGGGTATGCTAATTCCCATTCTTGTCTTCTGTTATTAATATGTCCACTCATACGTGTGTATTTTATCCTCTTTACGCTACCGTAACGTTAAAAGTGGCAAAGTTTTGTAACACTATGTAATTTAATTGGATTCTTTGCCTCTCTAAAGGGCAAGCGTAAAGTGGAGAATAGTGTATTTGATTTGTAATTTGAGTATTAACTTGTTTTGACGTTTCATAATGCATCGTTTCATTGTTTCTTACAAGTATATTTTACATTCGTTGAGCGCAAGTAGCTCTCGTTCTTCCGACACCCTAACAATTAGTCCAGAGCGTATTTACCAGATCTATCTTTGGATCCGTTGCTGCCTCAAGTGTACCATCATACGTCGCCTAATCTGTCGCCGCCGGCGGCCACGGAAGGACGCGCGAGCCCTGTGCGTTCGCAAACAGCGCGAGCGCCCGTGGCGGCGGCGTCGCGCCCTCAAGATAGCTCCTCGCCCGCTTCCTTACGGCCCCTCGCCTCGGCCCGGCGCCGTGTGCTCTCAGCCGGCGGTTCATTTCCTGCCTCCCCCCGCGGACTGCGCCTTGTTTGACCCCTTCGCCGCTGCATGTCCCTGTATGCCTTGCACATCGGCGAGAGGCGCGGGGACGCTTCTTTACTTACGAGGACTTTCCCTTTCGTCTTTATCCTGTCACTTCTGTTTTATTTCCTAGCATTTCGGTTTTATTTCTTCGAGAAATTTCGGGTTCGAAATTCTCATTGAAATCAGCCGTATTTTGTATCTGGTTCGTGTATCTCGTTCTTTAAATTTGTGTTTATCTCCTGCATCACTAAAGTGCAAGCGTCTTTTTCAATTCCGTGTAGAATTGAATGCTATACTCTGGTGTTACTTTAACCTCACAACCACACGGAGCCTCGAAACTTGCTCCTAAAGCTACGACGAGACGTTGCTTCGAAACATTTACAATATCTTATCACCGTGAAATTGGAATCAGTTAAAGTTTATCAGTACCTCATACATTTTGATTAACATTTTCGACAAATATTGGTAGTTGTGTATGGAAAGTACCAATTGTCTGTTAAGGAAATTTGATCTTCCATTGCGTTGTGTCTTGCATCTTCTGACTGCAGGAAAATAAATGCGGGACAAGGACCAAGAAGAGCGGAAATTGCGTGAAAGAATATTCATACGTTCTAACAAGATCTTCACGGGAGAATCTGCTCTTTTACCGTTTCATTCAGTTTAAACAGTTGCCATTTTAAATGTCCATTACCATTTGCGTGTCATTTTCTATTTTAACTGACAAAAAGAATTGACAATAAGATGTTTTGATTTTGTTGTCAGTAATTAGTTGTTATTAATGTAAGTTGATGTTATTAATGAAGTTGTAGCGTTACTTGGCTGATCAATATCGGCTGCAGTCTCAATGAGTCATCATGTGTTGAGAATTAGGCCTTCTCTGGGCATCGCCCTGTTCGCTCAGTAAGTAATACGGTGCCGGACGTCCTCGTGTCAGGAGTGCGTGGAGTTTATTTACTACTTTATTTACCGTGCGCCCAGTTTGCGCGTGTGTATGTGTGTGTGTGTGTGTGTGTCGCACGTCCTGCGGTGTTTGCGCGTGTCCGAGCGGACGAGGGGGCGGCGGCGGGTGGGCACTTGCGCCGGCCCGTTTAATTACGAGATTAAGGACGGACGGCGCGGGCGGGTGGGCGGTCGGCCGCGCTGGGCGTGTCGGCGACGGGGCGGAGTGACGCGAGGCAGGCACGGCAGGGCGCGCCGCCCGCCAGGCAACACCGCGCGCCGCGCACACGGCGCTCCGATGGGCCCCAAGTGCCTCGGCGCTGCTCTTGTTTTGCTCACTTATTTTCCGCGAATTCGCATCGAATTTTAATTCAGGCGGAAGGAATGATTTTCATTTTTCGTCATTGTCATTTTTCTCGTGCCATTGTAGGAAAACTCAAAGACGTCTTAATTATAGCGCATTGGTGCTGTAGGTTTGGGGCGTATGCGATGTACAGCTTCTGAGTAAATATTTCACATGTTCCATATTTTTCTGACTACGCCTGTGTGGTTGGTTGAATGTCAATGGATCTGGCGAGAAGTGGGGTAAAAAGTAGGGCTGCAGTGGGCGGCCCTCGCCCAGTGCGTATCTGCAACCGGTGTTTGCCACTCCTTGTCGAATCAGCGTGACGGTTTTGGGAGGACTATCGGGTGCTTGGCTGTAATGTATTGAAAGGATACCAGACAACGGCGGGCAGTTTGACCCGAATTCGACAGTCCTGGACTACACCAGTAAAGAACATAGTTTTAAAATTCTGATGGAATGTTTTGTTTAAGCTCTCCCTCTTCGAATCTAATGACAAAACTTTGGATAATAATGGATTGTTGACGGTTTGCAACCGGGCGTTTGCCGAAGCAGCGTGTGGAGCGCCAGGGATGGTTCGTCGATTTTGTAACGAGTAGCAAGTCTGTTTCCAGGGGTTCGGCGCTTGCCGCGCGTTCCAGTCGTGCGAGTGCCTGCCGCCTGCCATCGATCCCGTGCGAGGCGCTCGCCAGCTTTTCCTGTTTTTCTCTCCACTCCCGGTCTTGTGCGAACGCCGCGCTCATAACGAATGCGATCGACGTATCATTACGTGTCAACCGGAAATACTCTCCGCTGCAGTTCAAACGCAATCGGGTGCATATGATCTAGTGGCTTGTCAGCACTAGTCATTGTTGTGACGAGAGGTTCCAGAGGAGTTTCGTAGTGTTTTTAGAAGCTGTTTGGCAAAGTGTGCGCGAAGGTTCGGGCCCATTATTTGTACTGTGACGTGAGAAAGTAAATTATACATAATTTTGGGGAGTGTTCAGTGTAACTAATTCTCGTAAGTCTGCAGTGTAATCAATTTCCCCATCAAATTAAATATATGTTCTTTTTTTAAAGTCAGTATTACAGAACTGCAGTTCGATAATGATTACCCAACACACATTAGAATTAAATTAAATTGAGATTCTATGATGTGAAATAAGAAGAGACCTAAACTCCTTGTATCCCTAAGCAGGTTGCACGATATATCAACACAGTTCTTCCTCTTAGTATTATTATTTAACAATTACTCAAATTTTTAAAAGGAAGGTCCGTGAATGATCGAAGAATGCGTTTTTGTAGAAAGCATCCAAGTCACAAAAATCAGTAAGGTTGAAAATGGTCTTCACAAGTTGGGATCTATATTAAAATTTAAAGCAGCAAGGATGTACGCCGTTATTATATATGTGTTAGATATGGCTGTAAAAATGTTACGAAAGTTCTACATATGCACTGTACAGCAAATACAAAACCTCAAAAGTATTGATCATGTCCTCCAGTAATAAGTCTTAAAGACAAATGAAATTACGGAGGTTTACATATTATTGGACAGTTCAGTCACTATTCATTGCGATTACAGAGTTAATCATGTTTCGGAAACTAGTGGAAGTATTTTATATTTACCATGATCTGTATGTTGTATATAACTATTACAAAGAAATCCTACTATTCTTGCTATTAAAAATTTAATACATTGCATATAATTACAATCAGTGAAATTGTTTTGTGGAAATAGGCGTATGTTAGACGACTGCTAGAATCGTCGTTATTCTTGGGATTTGAATACACTCAAACTTTGAACATAAAATATTCGTCATTTTCGATTCACTAAATGTAGTAACAAGCGAAATAGATGTGTCCCACTACATTTCATGTAAATGAAAAATCTCGAACATTTATTTTATTAGAAAGCGCAAACTTATTTCTAAACGAAAGTCCTTAATGTTTTAAATATAAAGGAATTCGGAATTTTGTAAATGTCATGCTTTTTAATGAAGATTGCCAGTAAAGCAAAGTTATAAATTGACATCTACTCTAATTTTCCCAAAATTTTAAAAAATGTCACAGGTGCTGTAATAAAGTGCCCACAAAATTAATATATTTTAATCTTTAGAATGACGCGACTAGACCTTACTCCTCAAGTATTTACCAAGTTGCTTCAGAAAACCTTCAAAAATGACAGAGTTGATGTGGCATATCCATCCACATAGACAGACCAATTTTCGGCCTCAAATTGCGCGCATCTCCTCTTCATCTGCACACATCGTAACCACATCAAACAGACATTAATCCTGACAGTGGTGCTGAGTTACACTAAAAAGAACCGGAAACAATGATTTTAGGACCGAAAATACGAAATCGTATTGTGAAATGATTCCATTACTTTCCTCCCTACATAAAAGTTCAATTAAAATACAGTTGAAAAGTTCAAATACACCTTCACCCCCCAGTATGTTAGAATACGACAAGAACACCTGATTCCTATCCAGCGATCGAACGTCAATACCACCATATCATGTCGGAAAAGACAAAATGTAAGTGAGCCATCTTGGGCAGTATATATTGTAAGAGCACCCAAACTAGAGTACCATTGCAATTTAACATATTCTCTCAAATTCGTGTCATTGTTTATTAATTTGTTCTCTTTTGTACCTACCGTACAGAAACCAATTCTTCTGCTGTGTGTTAGTATAAGAAAACGATGTATGTAATACAGTGACGGTCGCGGCGGTTGTTAGAAAAATTTTGGGGGCCGTGGTCGGCAGCGCTGCCCCAGGTCGGTGGCCGCTCTCCCCTCCTCTCCGCTCCTCTCCTCTCCTCTCTCCGCCCCGCCCCGGCCCGCCCACCCCGCTCCGCGCAGGCACGCGACCCCCGTGGGTATCGACTCTGCCCTTACGTAAGGCTCGCGGCGAAGCGCGACGGCTCCTGCCCCTGGCGCGCGGCAACCCGCTGCGCCGCCTGTCACCCAGCGGGGTCTTTCTGCTTCTCTTCTAGACTTTCTCCATCGCGCGGCGCGTATTACTACTTATAATATTCTCCATCACAATCGCTCCCGAATCCACCGATCCATGGACAGTATCGTGTAATTCTGTACTAGGTATCTCCTGTGTTTGGGTTCCGTAGTGAAATGTTGATTCAAGTAATGGGACCGATGGAAGTGGTGTGAGGGGAAACAGGAGATCCTCGTGAAAACCTGCCGCTTTACTACAAATTCTACATGGGTCGGCCAAGAATTGAACCCCGGCCACAAGGGTGAAATGTGAGCAGTCTCACCAATACACCTTGGGGGCCACCCTTTTAAGGTGCGTCCGTTTTGGGAGAGCGCATTCCCCCGCTCCCGGAAAATGGCCAAAGGACAAAAGACTGACAGTTATTCCTGTGTGCGAAAATGACTATTGAGCAGAAATTGGCTTGCGTTTCTTAAAACGCGCCACTTCGCGTATAAAAACCATGGAATGTGAGAACTCGTGGGAGTTGAAGCAATGGCAGCGAGTGATGGTTCCATCTCTCTTCAGTTCTCTCTTTAACTAAAGTAACAGTAAATTTAATTATTAAAAGTAACGATACTTTTTTTGGTGGCACATTTTGTGAAGAAATTCATTGTATGAGACTTTGTGTTTGGAACACTACCCGTAAGCTTGACATCCTTTTGACGATGGTTCCTGTCACACTTCGCACCTTTGCTCTTCGAGACGCCTGCGAAAACGCTTGAAAAGCAGTTACGTAAGCTGGTCACACCAGCATGTCAAATTATTAAAATTATATCGCAACAAAATGTTTTCCTTATGAGTATACTTCTTCGTAAGGTTGTTTCGACGACAACCAAATTCATGTAGATAATGGTTTTCATCAAGGATTAGGTAACTCATTAATATGGGATTTTTTAATGACAATCTTATTTAGACAATACGTGAGTTAGTGGCATGATGAAAATCTTGAAATTTATTTACTGTCACCGACATCATTTGTAAGGATATACACATTTGCATTTTCGACAGTCATTTCGTTGTGTTATTTTCCTTATTTTGAATCACGGTAGACCTGCAGTTAAGGACATTAAAATAAAAAAAAAACTCTTCAAAAAACAGGTAATCACTTGTCATGGACATTAATAACATCAGAATTTGGAAAGTCTCATTTAGGAATGGGAAGAACTGATGTTGCTACTAGTAGTGAGTTATATCTCTTACTTTATTTAAATAAACCCCTAATTAAAATGAGCGCATAAATGATGTAATGACCCGACGATTGACTGCGATATTCATTGCTGGTTCTTCTGCGAGTTCCTTTACAGGAGGTGGGGATTCGAACAAAAAAATGTTTTTCTCACCGCAGGAGTCGACGACTCTAGCGACGCTGCTTTGTACTTCTTGGCTCCAATGGCCGTTTCACATTTGTTCATTGGACATCATTTTCTTTGTAGTTCTTTTTCTCGGATTCTCCTCTCCCCTTTGCTTTCTTTTGTTCTTTCTCCGCCGCTCCCGCGTCGCACCGCGTTTTCTTTTTCGTGCGGAGCGTCGTCGTCGCGGCGGAGGGGGGCGCGGGGGCGGAGACGGCGCGGGCGAGGGAGTCTGGGCGGCGCCCGAGCGTAGTTCATTATCGGGGGGCGGCGTAGGGGCGTCTGGCGGCGCGCCCGGATGTTCACCTCCCTACTTCCGGCCGAGCCGCCACCCTCGCCCCTCGCCCCTGCCCGTCCTCGCCTCGGTGTGATCCTCCGCTCCCAGCTCGGCTGCTACTGGGTTTCATGGCGTTGGAATATAATTCATGTGCGAGGGATGTTGTTTCAACGGGGTATTATACAGTCAGCTGTTTGTGTCACAGCAGAATTAAGATTTTTTCGAACGGATTCCATCTTTGATTTTTAACGTTAGTTGCCTATACTTTATTATGTCCCATCAAGTGTTAGCGTTAGAGAGCGTGTACTGAAGTTGAGGGTAGTTAACAGTTCTTGTTACGCATCTCTGAGCCTAGACCTAAGAGAAACCCTTTCGCGTTGTAATATTGAACTTGACAACATAAGATTATCAACTTATAATAACCCAATACTACTGCTTTCGTGTAGATTTTTCTGGGCGGATATTTTTCCAGGATCTGGTAGTATTTTTTGATTTAAGAATTTCGAATTGTCATTCCTGAATTTTATAATCTACGCTATGGAGAATCTCGGCGATTCTCGAGCGTGCAATGCTGTTCGATCCGACATGCAAAGGCGTCTCAGTGAGCCAGGACAGATTTCCCGTGTCCGGCAGTCCACATAGGAATAGGTTAGTAATCATTGGGTAGTGATAAACTGGGGAAGTTTTAGGGAATTAGGGTGAATTTTACCTGTAAATTGTCTGTGCATTGAGATGCCCAAAGAAATTTACGCAGTCACGAACTCTGCACAATTCTTCTCTTCAATCACGCATGCTTTTTTACGAACAACGGGAATTCTAAAATGTAATCAAAATTCAATTTCGGATTGAAAATTCATCGTATCCCTGGTTAATTAAGTGTGATTTGCAATGAATTATCTCTAGTATGCTTACTTACAAATAAAAAGTAGTTTTCAATAATCGCGTGCTTGTGATCAGATTTCTTAATTTAAGTGGAATCCATCTACGCTGAAGAAACCTCAAAGTTCCCCACAGTTAAATTCTGCTTGTTCTTGAATATTTCTCTAAAAGTGCGCCCCCCTTCTTACATGACCGCTCCTTCCGCAGAGCATTGCAGTACCCTTCGACGCGACCTCCTCCCGAAGTCGTCGCTTTAGTGATTGATTAGTGATCTCTGTCGAGTCAAATGCTGAGGTCATTAGCCCCAGCAGTTTGGCGAGATACGGCTCGAACTTATCCGTCGGCTTGCGCCCCCCTCCCCTATCAAGCAGGTATCTTGCACCTGATATTTTAATATTGGCTAGAAGTATTTCCAGTCTTAAGGACACGTCTCTGCAACTTAAACAAGAATCTGAGAAAGCTGGGTTAATTGTTTATTTTTAAAATGAAATGTATTAAATGTTTTCGAAATAGTTGCAGCAACGAAAACGTTGAAATAACGAAAACGTTACAGTATTTAAATGCCTTGGAACAGTTGTAAACGTGCACAATGAATTCGAAGAAGAAATTGAAGAAAGAAATGCAGTTGGCAGCAGGGCATACTACATGCACAGGAACATTTTAATTTCCAAAATCCTGTCCAGCAAGTTAAATATGCGACTATATAATTCAATAATAAAACCAGTCGTGGCACACGGGTGTGAGAATTGGGTACATAAAAATTGGTGCAAATAATAGTAATATTCGTGAGGGAAATTTTCAGAAAAATATTCGACCCATCCGAAGTCAATGAACAAATCTAAAGAAGAAAAACAAACGATGAATCAGAAGCCTTAATAGAACATAAAAACATTGTCAGGGATGTAAAATCCAGAAGGATAGCTTTACTTCAACACTTAGAAAGAATGGATGTTAAAGAGGTACTAAACAATCACGAATTGGAAGCCTCTAACAACTCGAAAAAAAGGAAGGCTGAGAATCAGATGCGAAGCCCACATGCTTAAGAACCTAAAAAATAACCACATTAAAAACTGGCAGTAACAAGCAAGAAACAGGAGTGGAGAAAAATACTTGGGCAGGCCAACATCTACACCGGATTGTAGCACCAAATGAAGAAGAAAATAATCTACACTAGTGGAGCACCTGACGGGATAAGCCCTGAGCTCTCGGCATATGTGGTTGTGTAGTGCAAGTAAGTTGGGATGACGATAGAAGGAAGGGGAAGGAAAGGTCGCGGTCTGTGACTCGTTTGTTAAGGTACTGCTCCTTCATTTGCCTAATGTTGAACGGAAAACTACGGATCAGAGCAGGCGGCCGCTAGAATTCCTCCTCCAGCGGAAATCGACGTAATTATTTTGCTACCGTTGGGACTCGAACCCTCGGACCTCCCGACCAGAGGCACTACAGTGACATGAGCTGATGCCCTGAGCCACCTAAGCCGGTCGCAGTCCCCGCGAGACGGGGGGGGGGAGAGGAGAGCGGCCTCTTTTCCTCTCGAGGGGTGGGTTGTTGGCGGCAGCCAGGCTCAGGTCGCTTCCTCGCACGGCGGAGACGACGAGGACGGCGGCGTTGGCGGCTGCGTCTTGTGCAACGATTGGCCACTTAAAAATAGCACGCGCAGGGATGAGTCGTGCTCTTGGCTCGGCGTCGACGCGTGTCGCGACGCGCTCTAGTCGACGACGACGACGACGTGGACGCTGGCGAGGGTGGCGGCGGTAAGCGGCTAGCGTCGATTCTGCTTCCTAGTGGATCGCGGATGTGCCCATGGGAGTTAAGTTTTGTTGACCGTTTTCCATAGCAGCGGTGTAAAACAATTTGCACACGCGACCTATTTCCAAGGAAAATTCATTGACCTTCCTACTAACTACAGTTTGGAAGAGAAATTTGCTGTAAATGGATATAATAAAACATAATTGCTTACATGACCAGCTTTCTCTCAACTCGGCCCTTTCGTTAATTACTTATGACGATAATTACCCCCTAATAACAGTGCCTTATTTTGAAATGTCTTTATGTTGCTGTATATTGGTATTGAGTATTGTTCCTTGGGAACGAACTAAAGAATTATTGGGAACTTTCAGAATGATTAAAACACGAAGTATGACATTTTTATGAGGGTTTTCAGTCTGTCTACCTGAAACGCTGGGAATTATATTCATTTCTTTGGGTAATTTGCTTGTAGAGTACAACTAGCAGACTGTTTATTACATGGTCTTTTATTATTAAATGCCGATCGACCATATTTCATTAACTCGATAGACTGGCCTAGCTGATATCTCGTTTTGTAAGATGATTAATTTCTTAATTCTAATTGTTTAAGTTTTTTCTTTTGCGCAATATCTGTTGTACAAGATACACGTATCATCGCTAATAAGAAAATGAATTCGATACCTGTACTGTACAAATCAACTAGTCACCATGCATGATTGTTCTTGCTTCTCATCTAGAAATTACAAATTGCATGCTACTATGGTGTCATCACCATTTTGTCCGGTATCCCCTGTGTCTTGCAGCAACCAAACATTATGTATGGCCTTGGACCATGCTCTTTCATAAGGATGTTGCATGGAACGAAGTTTATTTTCAGTTCTGAGAACATTGTATAATATTTATTTCGAAAAGGGCCATAGAACTTCGTACGTTGACTACCTGAATCAGAATTTGTTAAGTCTGCGAGAAAGTGTCTCAATTATATTATATTTTTTATATTTATTTAGCTACGTTTCACATTTAATCTATAAGTGTTCTAGCATAAAACCTAAATCGTTTGAAATCTGTTCTGAACTGGCCTTAAGTTCCCCCTTGTGTCTTTTTTGATTTATTTAGCCGCGCGGCTATCTTTTTTATGTGCCCTGTTCCACAGTGCTGTGACCAATCAGTGAGGCCCGTCGCACGGACGAATTTGGCGATTCGATCTGACCGACGGCGCTAACCCGCCCTCAGAAAGCCGATCCGATGCCCGCTCCCACTCGTCCATCGTTCAGGCCGCGGCAGCGCCGGCCCAACATGTGACGTCTGAGTGGCACCGCCCACTTGCGTCAGCGGCGGCATCTGCCGGCGGGGGCGGGCGGGGCGGCGCAGCGACCGGCCAGCGATGCGCCCCGCAGGGAAGGCGAGGGCGACCTACTGAGGCGTGCTCTTGGCTCATTTCCTCCCGCGCCGGGTGGCAGTTCTGGAGAACGTTCGTTTGCAGTACTTCTTTCCTCTTTACTTATCGAGCCATTTCGTCCTCCCCCCCCCCCTCACCGAATTTCTATTCGTAGAGGTAGTGCTCATATTTTTGACTTTTTCACAGCCAAATTAGAGAACTGAAAATAATGAAAAAGTACTCAACCTTTATCGTTTTAATTTCGTATTTTCTTTAATTGAACAAAAGGGCTATTTGAAGCAAAATATGATAACAAAATGTTAAACCGGGAGAAGTGAACGAAAGTGACTTCCAGAAAAAGTGTAGTAATCCGGACAAGAATGTGATATGTAAATTTGAAGGGTCAACAGTTACATATAATCATCTCATATTTATTGAAATGCCATCAAAAAAATGAATTTAGTTTCAACTGTAGTGATTTAGATTAATTATCTCAAAATCATCGAACATTTTATTTGTATTCCGCGAACCGAATCACCTATTGGTTTCTTTCGCTTATTCTCATTTTCCACAAATCTTTTCTATTTCGACAAAGCTCTTGATTCTCTATGCATTTACTATGAGTAGATTGGAACTGAGTTTGTTAAAAGCGGCGTGGAAACAAAACCCTCGATCCTTTCTTCGCTTCGCAAGTGCTTGGCAGCAGAGGCCGTTCGCCCCGTCGCCGGCGAAGGAATCTCTTCCCGTGGCTTTGGCGAAACAGCAGCAGACTGCGGCTGCGGGACGCCGGTCTTACGGCGCTGCTGGCGGGCGTCCTACTCGCCGTGCCGCGCCGGAGGCGGGGCAGGATCCCGTGACCGCGGCGGGCGCTGCCGCGAGGGCCCGCGCCGCGCTAAAGATAGAGCGGCCGCCGCCGCCGCCGTCGTCGCCACCGCCGGGCGGGCACGTGCTCCCGCAGGCGGCGGCGGCGGCGGCGGCGGCTGCTGCTACACCCTCTTGTGCGGCACAGCCGAGCCGCCACACTCCAGAGACACGGCGACTGGGGCTGGCAGCCACGCCGCCGCCCCCTCGCCCGGTGCGGCGCCAGTGCAGGGTTGCCACCTGGCCGAATTTTGCGCTTGTGCACACGCTCACGTTGCCCTTTCTATTCTGTAGCCAGACTGCTTGAACCCCTCCTCTTGTAGCGTGTATTCCCATGATAGAATGAACTACTGGTTCTCGAACCACACTGGTCCTATAAGCAAAAGTACATGTCCAAATGGATCGATGAAGAGATTTCCGTTTTGTCAGTACGGCGCTGTCTTCTTTATTTCTCTTTATGAAACTATTTGATAGTTAATGAAATTTGAGATGAATAACCCAACTATACCCATCAGTTGTAAGTAATGAAGCGAAAATTGATAATATTGAATGGTGTCACCGGGCGTCTCTCGCTCCGCTGGACGGTTCTTCCTCGAGAAGGATATTCTCTCGGGTGAAGGTCGGGTGCGTCGTCTCCCACGCTCTCGCCCCCGCCGCCGCCCTTCTCCCCCTCACCCCTTGCCCTTTCCCTCGTCCGCGCCTTCTCCCTGTGCCTCGCTCCCCGAAAGCGCCGCTCTCCCCGACAAGGCCCCCGCCCGCGGCGCGCCGCGGCGCCACCGCCCACTTCACCGCTTCCTGCAGCCCTCGCGCCCCCCGCCCCCCGCCCCCTCCACCGCGCGACCGCTCACGCTCCAGCCTCGTCGCCGATACGCAGAACGCGCGGCGCCTTTGAGAGCACCAGCGCGGGAAGGAGCCCGAGGAACGAATTTCTCGCACAAAACTGTCTTTCGAAAAGGGCATGCTCTGTGGAAGGTGGTTGAAAACTTGTTGCGTTTTTTTTACAAATGTCTTAAGTTCGTTAGTTGCTGGGAATATTGTAAGGCCTGAAAACATTCGTGGTAAGTCAATTTACTGCATTGTTTTGACGGTAGCGTAGAAATAAAATGTGAAAATAATTGAAAATGAAAACAATGTCCGCAATTTCATTTTGTCTAGGTTTCTTCCTGATTGTCTTAAATTACTACTGTCCGTCCTTTGATCTTCAATTCTCATCTTTACGTAGCAGCTCCATTGTGACCAATTCCTCTTAAGATACGGACTTTCCAGAGATTTATTTTTACGGTTAATTTTCAGATGAAAATTTTCTTATCAGTCGTGTTTTCGAATTACATTATTAAGAAACTTACCTGTGTATTAATTTTACTCTGTAAAATTTGACGTTTTGAAGGTTCAATTCGGGGAGGAATAAATTGTTTTCTGTTTCAAATTAAATGAAAGAGGTTTTCAAGGCCGCTAAGTAAAAAAACTGACATAAACCAACTACTTTAAGTACTTTCATTTTAGGTAGGAATGATTGAATCGTCAACCTTACGGAAAGAAAAAAATCCGGTGTTGTATTTGTTTTGGCACGTCGACACCTCTTACTTAGATTACCATCTCCTTTCCAATTTTCGTGTCTCAATTTTTTTGTAAAGAAAGGTTCTCTGTAGAAGTACATTTGCGGGAGTACGTATGGAAGAAGCCTCTGAATCCAATCTCCTTGCGAAGAAGAGTGGTAGGTCGTCGCCACCGTCCCCGCTCCCGACTCCGCCGATCCCCCCGCCATCGTCCCCGCCGCCACCGCCACCGATCCCGCCTCCATCAACTCCGCATCCTCCGCCTCAGCCCTTTGCCTCCGACGACCTCGCCACCGCCTTGCTTCCTCCGCCCTTGATTCTGTCCGCTCTCCCGCGTCGTTCGTCTTCGTCGCGGGCGTTTCCTCCGGCGCTAATTCTCCGTGGCCGGGGCGGGCGGGCGTGGCGTCGCGCGCCCGGCGCGCCGAAGGGCTGCGCCACTCCGCTTCGCGCGCGCCAGCCAGCGGGAGGGGGCGGCGGGCCCATCTGGAAGGGGAGCTCCATTCAGTTCGTTGAACTTGGAGTCGGAGCGGAAGCCGTGAGTCTCTTCCGCAGACTCCTCTCCCCGTCGGGCCGCCCCGCCCCGCCCCGCCGCGCCGCGCCGCGCCGCGCCGTCAAAAAGCTGCTGTAGTAGTCTCCACCGCGCCGCGAGGGGGCTGGGGTGCCCCTGTGTGAAGGCGACTTTTGAGAAAGGGAGTCTCTGTGAGCTGGGGTAAACAGTCTATAAACATTACGGAGAAACTCGCTCGATCGTGTAGAAATCATGAACGAGTGTTGGAATTCTGATGTGTTATTGTGTATAGATCTCACGTGATTGTACTCTGTTTTCCTTCCTGGTTTCTTTGGTGTGTCAAAGAAGGGGAGTGAATTTGGACTCGCTCTCCGTACGGAAAATATTTTCTCTTATAAACTCATGGTCGTAAACACGCTTATAATTTAAGATATCGGAAGGAATTGATGTAAATGAACTACCGTGAATGCTTACAAATCTAATGTTAAAATATTCCTAAAATTTATCAATGTTTCTACCTAATCATTATTTTTTTTTTCATATGCTGCTTTCAATATAATTGTTTGAATAGCGTAATTTGTTGAAATTGCTCTAGTTATTTTGAGTAGCATTAATTACTGCGTTTAAATGTTCCAGTTAATTTAAAACAAAACGTTGCGTGGAATGTAAATATTGCTAATGTGGCAAAAACCGTTCAAGTTGCAGTAAGGATGGTGAATAGTAATTACATCAATATTTGTCTAATGAAATGCTTGTTCCCGATACTTGCAGAAGTTACTGTACGTACAAAATCTTTATATCCTGCAATTGTGAACAACCCTTCAAATGGGGAAACTTATTAGCCAACATTCCATGGAAATAAGGTTTGAAATGTCTCCAGTGTAGAAAAGAGAATTTCGTTTGTAAGCATGCTTTGTATGAACTGATTCATTTCTCATGATAAGATAAGATAACTTCGTACTCTCTCGGTCTGCAGTTTCTGCCCTTCCCCCGTGTCTCCACCCGCGCTCGACTTCCCACAAGAGGCCGCCGCCGCAGCTTCCCAGAAGATCCGCGCAGATCCAGTTGAGCGACTCGTGCGGCGAACGTCGTTTATTTCGCCGTCGGGCGGACGGGCGGGACGGAGATGTAGGTGGCGCTGGGGCGCGGGGGGGCGCAGCGGCTTTTATGAATGGACGCCCGCTCGTCGCTATCCGCCAAAATATCCGCCCGCCCGAACGCGTGGCGGCGGCGAGGGAGGGGGTGCGGCGTCAGCGCTCTGAGTTTAGCCGCGATATTCCTATCCCGCGCAAATAGTAGCGGGCGGGCCCCGCGACCCTTACCTAGCTTAATGTGCTGAAAATAATTCACCATCACAACATTGGCAATGGCAGCGGGCTCCGCCGCCGCCGCCGCCGCCGCGTCTGTTGTGAGTGAGGGGCTTTCCTCAGTCAGTCACTCCCCCGTCGCGCGCGGGAGGGGCGGGTCCCCGAAGTGCGCGCGCGGCGCGTGATTGCGTCGCCGGCGATGACGGGATCCGATGGATCGCGAGAAAGACGTTGACGACCACAAAGGCCCCGGCATCGTCGCCAGAGGACAGACGCGTTCTGATGTGGGGTCAACCGGAAATTTCGTGCGCGATTGATTGTGTTTTGGACGTATTATGAAGTAAATGGGAGAAAACCTGCTGTGCACGTCGATTAGTAGGCTTCGACGTGGCTTCATGGAAAATTATTATTGGAATTACGCTGAAGATTGCTTGTGAAAATGTATGCACTCGTGACTGTGTGTGTGTGTGTTTGTGTGTATGTGTGTGTGTGCGTGTGTGTGCGAGTTTTCTTCAATATTAAAAACTTAGAAGTTTCTGCGTGTTTCTGCTTCTGCGCGGCACTGTATTCTCTTCCGATACTCTTGACAAAATATGTACGTTGGCACGCCAATTCACTAGAGTCCAGTTGACGTCGCGACGAGAATTTTGAATTCATCCACGCGAGGTTTCTGTGTTTCATACTTCAGATAAATTATAAAATTCGAAAGTTGAAAATTCAACATCGTGTTTCAACAAACTCGATAACAAGTTCTCCTCACTTTTTTCTCTAGAAAATATTTTTCTGAGACTTTGTGGCAAGCAAATACTGAGAAGTAACATCTCATTTACATTTTATCACCAAGAACATAAATCTTTAGAACGAAAAAATGTTTGTTTTATTTCCCGCGTTTGTACAAACCAAACATCTAGCTGTCTGGTACTCCTTAGTATATCACGGGACACATTGTTTTGTGGACTTATATGCAGCTACTATCATTGCACTTGTTTAAAATTCGCTACTTCAAAGGCTTCATTAGAAAAAAAGACTGATAATAAATTATATTGGATATAATTTAAACAATGCAGAATATAGAATTTCTTATCCTCAATTGAACAGCGGTATTGTTCACTACTCAAACAGTTTAATTTGACCTCCTTGGTAAATTCTCCTTTCTGTCATTCTTATACATCACTAAAATTATGAAATTAAAATCGAATATCTAAGTATTTTAAAGGTACCAGATGTTCTATACCGACTGCATGTGTTATCTTATGAACATATTAATTCTCAAGGGTTTTTATTTTTCGGCTTCGATTAGCCTAAAACCCTGCCATATCTTTGAAAAACTTCAAGTTTGTCTCAGTTTAGTATGATGAAAAAACATAAAATAGAAAGTGTAGTGTTTCCGGAATTACCTCAGTAATTTACATCATTTTTGCAAAGGAAAAATCAACAAGTTTCGTGTTTTCTACAGTGATGTCAGATTTCTCTGTAATGTGAAGAAAACGTAACTCAAACTGTTGGTAAAAGTAAAGAAAATTGTAAACACTAGGAAATTATCGTGCACTGCATAATTGCACAAATCAGCCTGTAACATTCATCTTTCCGTTGAAACATTTCCTGGCAAAAACTACTTTTTCCTGAGCATACATATACATAGTTTTCCCATTTACCAATGGTCTATTTTTGTTTGTGAATTCACGTAGTACAATTTTCAATTGAAAGTCTTGAATTCATTATTATATCAAATCTTGAATTCAGCTTAATAATGAATGTTTCTGAGCAGTAAATTTGCACATTCTTACCAATTTCTAACATTTCACTCTTAGATTGGCGCGAATTTCATTTACAGCTCTTCTTTAAAAAACACGAATACAGACTTCGTTTCGTCACACAAACACGGCGGGATAAGTCAACATTGCCATCAAAAAAACCGCACCACCTTTCTCATAGTTATAATCTGCATTATAATATTGAAAATACACCCCTTGGTTTGCAAAAACCTGAGTGAGTTATGAAGGTAGTGGAATCAGAAACCTCACAATCGACATAAAATATATGATTATCAATTTCTACTTATTTTTATTTAAATTTTTTTAGTGCAGATTGGATTAAGAAAAAACAGAATCTCCATTTTTTTCAGTACGCGAATGCTGTTTTTGTAGCACTACTGTATTACTTTGTCTTCTTGCATATATATGCATTCATAGAAACTATTCAGTTAGAGGGCCGTGAAATAATACAATGGTATAATAGAACAGGCTTAAACGTCCTTTGTTCATGCATTTACTTTCGAACAACTGTCGATTTTAATTATTAAATTGGCTTACTAAATGAACATAACGCAAATCAATGTCGCATGAAGAAGCGATTTGCAATGGAAGCCGTCTTTGCGGATGGCGGGTGTGCGCGTGCTGAGAAGAGGTGACTTGAGAAGGGCTGCTGGCGTCGGCCTCCGCCCGTCCGCTCTCCTCTCCTCTCCTCTTCTCTCCTCTCCGCCGCGGCCGCAGCCATCCCCGCGCGCTGCCTTTTAAGGCGCGAAGCAGCTGGAAGCGTGCCCACCGCCCCAGGCGGCAGCGGCGGCTGCCCCCACCGCGTCTCAGCGTCTCTGCCCCGCGCGCCTCCCCGCCCTCACGCCCGCCCCCCGCGAGGAGGGCTGCGGACGCCGGGTCGCCGCAGCGCCGCGACGGCGCGGCGGCCTGGTGCGTGGTGCGTAGGCGCGCGCGCGTTGCACGGCCGCCGCGCCGGTGCTGCCTCGTCCGCCGCGCGCGCGCCCTCGGCCCCAGGGATCGCGCCGGGTTTTATCACCCTCCGAATGAAATCGCGCCGGGGATCCTGCGAATGTGAAGGCGACCGCTCCCGAAATCCTTCCGTTAGGCTCTTTTGCAATTAATGTGTTGATTGATGATGATTACATAGCTCGTTTTATTGACCTTTTCTGTAGTCTGAGTACTCTGAGAGTGTGTATGGAAATGCGTGTGTGATAAGGCTCGTTTTAGATGTTCGTGTTTTAAAGGCGTTTACCTCCTCGTCTTATATGCAGGGGTGCGTGTTAGGCCATCATGCGGGCTGGCGTGACGGGTGCTCTATGAATGCAGTATTACTTTTAGAGATATGCGTTGGCTAGTTGCGTCCTATCACATTGGTGTGTCTGTGTGTACGTATTGTTTTGTGTGTGTGTGTGTGTGTGTGTGTGTGTGTGTGTGTGTGTGTGTGTGTGTGTGTGTGTGTGCGCTGCAGCTTGATGTTATGAAAATGATTGTCTTGAAATAGCCTGCTTTGCGAGATTAGGGGTTCAAGTATTTTCTCTGTTTTTCGAGTCTGCGCAATCTCTCAGAAAACAAGAAGGGAACGTCAGTTATCCTCTTGCGTTATAAGAGGTGAAGAGTTATGTGCACGCATCCCGTTAGGTTTACTGAATTCTTGTAATTGGCGGTGCCATAATATCAACATTAAAGAACAAGATTCCTAAATGAGAAGAAGTATTAACCTTGAAGAATGATAATCCGTTTAAGGATTTATTGCATTATGCGTTAATGGACACTCCACGTTTCCGTCTCGTGGACTGTAGACGAAAGATCAAACTCACCCCTAACCAAACAACAACAAAAAGTGGTGTATGAAATTTTGAGAATTGTACAAAGAAATAATTGAATTTAAAAGATTTATAACAAAACACTTATTTGTACCTTGTAGTTTATTGGTACGATTACTGTACTCGGTTAACCTATTGTTTCTCATTCATTTAATTCATGAATCTCACAAACATGAATTCTTACAAAGACAATAAACGACTACTTTATTAGAGCGTATTTTATCGTTACAATTGGTTAACTATTTGGAACAATCGCAACGTAAAGCAACTGATTACGCTTTCTTATATACACAATTACCGAAACGAACTCTTTCTTTCAAGTTAGCTAAGTCTTTACATTTCGCTTAAGTCTTCAAGTAATCGGTAATCGTTTCATCAACCCCCCCCCCTGCCTAGATCCTTGTGTGGATCCGGCCGTAGCAGCGTCGTTTCTCTCAGCCGCTGTGATTTTCGGTTTGTCTGTCTGATGGCGAAGGGCGCGTGGCGCGGCCGCCGCCCCGCGCGAGGGCTGAGCCGCGGCGGCGGCGGCGGCGCTGCCGGCCGCTGCCATCTCGCGCGCGCAGAATTAAATAACGTTTTTCATTAGCGCGGACGGCGCGGCAACACGCGAACCCTCTTTCCTCCTCCCCCTCCCCCCCCCCTCGCGCACGCGCCTTCCCGGCCGCGAGAGGAAGGGCCTGCGTTGCGTTGGGCGCGACGGGACTCGGAATGGGCGGAAGCGCCCGTTGCGAACCACTAGTTGTAGTTATTCAATACAACTGCTTTCTCAGTTCTCATTGCAAGAAGTTACGATAAACTGTCACTTTTTTGCTCTTGAAACAATTCATTTAGGAGACATTTGCCCTTAATTCGGTTAAAGTTTTTGTTGTTTTACTTGCGCCGTTTGATTGTTGGCAGACGGTGTCACACGAGGTTAGTATATTACTAGGTACAAAATATGTTAAAGCTAAAAGAAAATAATGGGACAAGGGTTTGTCAAAGATTTTTGGTTTCGTTACCCTATAGTCTGTCTACTTTTTTTCTTCTTTTTTTTTTTTAACTCAGGCGCTACTACTTGTTCAAATTTATTTGGTCTTGTGTGACTTGTATTTAAAAGATAATGCTTTGATGTTGTCATCGTGTGCATCCCGTAAATGTAAGGTTGTGTTTTTCGTTATGATTAGCCCCAGGGATCGGAAATATATTCTGAAGCGTTTGCGATCTAGCATAGTTTTTTAGCACTCTGAGCAACACACTAGTCGCCAACAGGAAACGTGAAATGGTGTATAAAAATTGGAAAGGTTACAGTTCCGTTCCTTATTACTTTTGTATACTGCGTCCCGCATGGTTTGGCCGTGCTTAAGCCTTCGTCCCGCTGTTGTGCCCGTCGCCCGAGGTGTGGCGGGCGGGGCGCCGCGCCGATGCTTCGGTGCGGAGAGGCCCTCGTTCGCGTGCGGCGGCGGCGGTCGATGAGCGCGCGCGGCGCCGTCGCGCTAATTAGTGCGATCGCTCCCACCCAGTGACGCTCCCCGCCTTGCGTCGCGTGATACCCTCGACGCGCTGCGTTGGCCGCCAGCGACAGCGCGCCACCGCGATTGCCCCGCACCGCCCCGCGCCGCGCCGCAGGGACGACCTTAACCCCCCCTGCGCCCTAGCGGGTGCGTTTGGAGCACGACGCCGGGAGAATCACGAGTTGCAGCTTGCACGTGTTCGGGAATTCGGCTGACGAGTGGGGAAATAATCTAGTGGCATTTGCCCATGGTATTCAGGTCTAGTGGTAGTGTACAGTGTTATGCGTTCTCTCTCTCTCTCTCTCTCTCTCTCTCTCTCTCTCTCTCTCTCTCTCTCTCTTTCCCTCTCTCTCCCCACTCTCTTCCCACCTCTGTTTCTCCCCCTTTTCCTTCCTCCCTCACACTCTCTCCCCCTCCCTCACATACACTCTCCCTCCCTCCCACCGTCCCTCCTTCTCTCTCTTGTTATTAGTAATACGTTACGGAAAAGGAATAAAAGTACCTACTTAAAATTCAGTTTTGCCTCATATTTACGAACTGATATCTTTGGACATCCTTTTTTAATTACTTTCTCGTATTTCTGAACTATGCGAATTTATTTGCTAAATATATAAATATGTATATTTTTTTCTTTCAGTAAGAGATATAAATCTTAGGTTAGGTACGGAGGTATTGTATATTTAATCATTTTACTAATGTATACATATAAACCTTCTCCAATATAATTAAAATTAATTCTATTGTACTCCTAAAATATTAGTCTTCATCCAAAATAATTTGTTCGTTGTGTGAAAGTTGGAATGTAATTTCCTTAGCGACCAAACCAGCACTGCCTATACTCGTTATCCAATACAGCGTTTGATTGCTGTTGATACAGCGTGAGACCCAATAACCGTTCTTCCGTTGGGGGTTCCATTCACAAGATCTCCTTTGTGGTTTACTCTCGTATCGTCGCGTCACCTCTTCCGGTGTGACCAGAGACCTGCGTCTCGTCAATACCTTCTTCGACGTTGCCATGCTGTTGTCGCTCCGCTGGTATAGAGAGATTTTTATGAGAAGGACCGTTTCGACGGCTACTGCTCACAATATAACTGCAGGTGCACTGAATTTGGCAATGCGTTCGATTAGCTAGCTTATAAGTAAATTTTTTTCATCACCCTGTCCTGCAATACCATCACTCTACGTACCATCCATTTGTTTCCCGACCTGTCAAACTGGTCCCTTCTTGGTGTAACTCGTGCGCTACCCTGACGCTGCCGCTGAAGCGCGTTGGCTTCCCGTTCGAGCGGCCGCAGGTGTGCGTGGGTGCCCGCGCTGTGCTGAGCAGCGCTTCGCGACGCGCGCGCCCTGTAATGAGTGGCCGCGAACTCCGGCGCAGGCGCGCATTTGCCGCCCCCTCCCCTCTCGCAGCCCTGCTCCCGCGCTCGTCTCCCCGCGCGATATTTCACGATAATTTGCGTTAATTTGCGAGCGCGCCGGTGCTGCCGTTAATTACCGTCATCTTCGTTGGCGCTGGGGCCGCGCCGCGCCGCGCCGCTCTGCGCCGCGCCATGTCGCCCTGCCGAGGGCCGCTGCTAGGTCGCCGGCCGTCCCCTCTCATTGAACGTTCGCCTAGTGTGGCGGGGCACCAGACGCCGACGCGACGAACAGATTAGTGCGGTCACAGCAGCCCCAGCAGGACGTAGTTGGGGCGCGTGTTCCATTTCTCCGTCACTTATGAGATTTCGGTTTGCTTTTCTCCGACATTGCAGTTGGCTTAACTATCAGTGGTTGGTAGCTAGGGAATCGCCCGATGTCATCCTGCGGTCTCGTTTTCCCTCTCGCTCGCATGCCAGATAATCACTTTGGGGTACCTGAGAAGGCTTAGCTCGATTTCATCCCGACCGGTGTTTTGGGACGGTGAAGGAGGAAACAATTCAGTTTAGTTTTCATTCATAGGTAATGCTAATAGATGTCCTCGCAACAGTCCAAAGCAAACCTCGAACACAAGCGTGCATGGCAGAATATTCGGAACTGTCAATGTAACCTAACTAAACTATACTTATTTTAATTCTGCATATTTTAACGGAAGGCCATCTCCCTTTTTCCTTCACCTTGAGACAGCCCACGAAACATGCACAGATCAGTTTCAATGAATTACGAAAATTTGATACAGTCAAAATAACAAGGTATCGTTATTCTATCTTACCACAACAATATGATAGTTATATAAAATGAACAGCGCTAAAAGGAACATGTTTTTTCTCTCTTTCGTATTCTTCAAATATGAAAGTCAAATGGCGATCTAGAAAGCTCGAGATTTGCTCTTCTTGCGCTCGCAAAGAAAACCGAACAGTATGCATCGGGCTATGCCTTTTTGGGAAAGTTTAGGAAACGTTGGCCGCAGGATGCAACCAGGATACATCCAGTAGTTATGCCTCGAGGTCCAAAGTAACTTTCAAATAAATTGCCCTTTGTTTGAAGCTTAGGTAAGAGCAGTGACTCTCTGTAAATGCGTAGTATGCGGGTGCCAATAAGTGAACGTTGCAGAGGTTAGCGATTGTTCGATGTTATTTCGTATCCTGAATAGCTTCAAACCATGCAGAGTCCTCGAGATCGTTCCGGCAAAGGCACAGCTTGCGGAAATTCATGGCATTAAAGCATGTCGTAATCGAAAGCGCGTCGAGTCTTTTGTGCATCGTTCGCAGCCTCCGCCTAGTTTCACGCGTGCACGCCACCCCGTCAGCCACCCGCTCCCCTCCCATCCGCGCCACAGCCCACATGCCCATGTGGTCGCGCGCGTAACGCGCCCGCCTTCGTGCGTCAGCAGCACCTGGGGGCGCGCGTTGCCGTTTCTATGGCTCCGTTCAGCTCGATGGCGATTCAGTCGCGGCTGACGGAGCTCATTGGGCCTCGGCAGAGCGCTCTGCGCTCAATTTCGTTATTTAAACAAGTAGCACTCTGTTGGCCGTGATTATTCATTTGAAATGTTTCACTCGTATGTCTCGTTATTTAATTTCGTATAATTGCAGTTATAGTATTCATGCGTAAATGAATAACTTTGTGTTTTCCACATTTTATTTTGTGAAATAGTGTACATTTATAATGCTCATTGAATGAACAACGTCATAGAAAAAATATTGAATGGCTGTAATGTCAGTATAAAAAATACATAACAGGAATGTTGATTTCACGTGTTACAATCATAGACGGAAAATGTTTTCTTAAATAAGGAATGTTATCTAACTGACATAGCATAAACATAATTAGTACATTTTAAGTAATATTTAAAATATATAAATTAGTAATTGTATTTTTAGATTGACAGGCAAGAGCCTAATTATTTTTACAAATGTTGTTGCCTGGGACTCATATATCTTACTATTAATAAGTTTTTGTTAACACAAGGATTACAGTGAAGAAGTGTTCGTACATCGCTCTTGTCTTATAATGTATTATTCTGCACATCGCTTATCTGACACACCGCAGACAGAATTACTTAAAATTAAAGAAAAGTGCCAGTTACCTCAAGTTCACATCCTTATTTCTCCTACGATTGATAATCCTTCTAAGATTTTGCACATTGATCGAACACTCTGCATAATATTTAGTAGATTCTATTGTTTGGAAGTTGACTACGAGAAAGTAAAAAAGGCGTAAGTGCAGAGGCCACTTCTTGGTATTTTTTTTAGTCTAACGAGTCGTATTAATTACTAAGTCTTCTAAGACACATTTCCTTCGGGTCTATTGTCCGTGCATGTTCCGAGAGCCTCTCGAGAGACATCTTCAATATTGCTGGAAAGTGATGGAGAAAATGTAAACTGCCCTAGCACGTTTGCCACTGAGTCGTAGCCGTAGTCATACACTAGGATCGCCTTGTTGTCGCCTTGCCCCCCGGACCAGCATCTTCCGCGTCTGTCGCCAGCAGCCCCGACCTCTGCTTCGCCCTCTCCCCCGCACGCGCCGCGGGGGCGCCGCCGCGTCTTGCCCTCGCGGGGAACCCCAAGTCGCCGCCCCTCCCGCCCCCCCGACCTCCGCTCTGGCCTCCCGGGCCTCCTGCGGGGAGTCTCTCTGCTCCCGGGCCTTCGAGCCCCATTCCCAGCCGCTCTTCCATCCCGCCCCGTGAATTTAACTGCTGTCGTCCGGCGGAGGGCGGGCGTTTACTCGCTCCGTGGGGAGAGGGCCGTGTGAAAGGAAAGCACAAAGTGTTGAGTCTTCCCATCCAGCTCTGGTACTTTTCATGTGGGGGAGTCCGTTTGGAAGTCTTACGTGACGTAATATATGTGTCCGATAACCTTCTGAAGTTCACTTTTGTGTGTCGTAAACTTGCGTAGAGTACGATCGTCATTGGCGCATACTAGGTGGTACATTATATAACGCCCTTTTCTGTTTACTGTTTGATTTGAATTCGCCTGTATAAAACGTAGATCGTAGGTTTCATAGCTAGTGTTTGTCGATCGATTTATAAGGTTTGTGAAATCGTGATTCTCTTCAAGGTAAGCTTGCTGGCTGGACAGTAGTAATGCATCTGCACTACTATTCGACAGCTTCTTCCCAGTGTTCTGTTGTGAGCCCAACGCGGACACTCTACATTCTACACGTATTTAGAGGGCATGCCATTGTGCAGGTGTAAGCCCACACAAACCGTTCGGATTCGCTTTATAAACGTTTCTCTCCAAGTCCGTAGCTTTGGTGAGTCGTGTGCGAAGGCAATGCCCCGTTGTTGCGAATGGGTGAGGTTGTTATTTGTGAGAGTGCTTTTGTGCGGTTCGGGAATTCACCGTTGAAGCTCGCGCCGCCGCCCCCCCGTCGCCCGCCAACACGCGTGTGCCGCTCGAGCGCCCGCCGGGGGGCTTTAATGATCTTCTGCCCGGGGCGGCCGCCGGGGAGAAGCAACATGTTTTGCTACGGAGGAGCAGGAGTCGAGGGAGGCGGCGCGCGGCCTCCCCTGCTTTCTTGCTTCCTTCCTTCCGCCGCCCCCGCCGCGGCGGCGCGCGCGGCAGCGCAGGGCAGCCGAGCGCACGGTGGGGCGGGGGGCGGCGGGCGGAGGGAGGCCTCCGTGGCGAGGTGGGGGTGCGGTGTGGCGCGTGCGGCGGGGCCGGCTTGCTGCGTGTCGCGGGGGCGGGCGGACTGCCGAAGCCAACGCCGTTTCCTCAATGAGGACTCACTCGGCGACACCCGAGCTGCAGGCGGCGCCCCTTTGCCTGCGCCGCGCCGCGCCGCGCCGCCCCGCCCGCGCTTAGGAGATTGCGGGCTGCGCCTCTCGAGAGCCCCGGCCGGCGGCGCGGCGGCGAGGCACAGTGGGCCGCCGCCCCAGCGGTGTCGGTTTCAGCGGTGCCCACTGACCCCTTGCCCAGCGCTGCTCCTCCTCCTCCTCCTCCTTCGCGTTGTGATGGATTTTTTTTATTCGTGTTTATTATATTAAACACGCGTTCTCTGTAAAAGCAGATTTCCTCTTTGTCTTCGCCTCGGGCTTTTTCGTCAAATATGTGATTTGCTATTAATTGAATTGTTTATCTAATACTAGAAGTTTTCCGACAATGTGGCAAGTATTTCGAATAACAAATATGGCATTATAATCAATTGCCTTAGAGGGATATCATTCAGAAGATTTTTTTCTGACGTGCTGATCTACAAGACCGGTATTGGAGATAATAAATGAAAAGAATAATGCATGGTCCTACTTTCATATGAAAACGAACGCATTTTGACTGAGATTCTTAAAACGAAAAGAAAAATGAATAGGTTTTCCAATACTCGCTGTAATTGGGTAAATTATATATACTTACATGGAAGTAATTGTTCTTACAAAATTTACTTGTGTTTAAATTCGTCCCTTTCTACGAGTTGCATCCGTGGCTGAGTCTGTCTCCCGTGGAGAAGCGCAGCGCCCAGCGTCCTTGGAGTCGCCCGGCGGCCCAGTGTGCACCGGCGCAGGGGCGAGGGCGAGGGGCGGGTGCGCCGGCCCGTGGCGTCTGGGCCGTGGCCGATTTGCCTGCGGAGGGGCGCGGACGCGATAACCGCGTCTGGGCGCGTGGCCGCACTTCCGATAGAGGCGGAACGCGGCGCGGCGCTCCAGGAGCCCACCCTTTCACTGATTAGCCCCGTTTCTGTTGGCGGAGTGGGCGATAGAGGGCGGTCCTGCGCCTGCGTCAGCTTCCGCGCGAGATTTATGGGCGGGCGGCGCCGCGGAGGCGAGACCTGCTTGTACGTATGGTTTCATTGATGGTTTTCTTGGTTTAATGTGTTCGCCGCCTTCGTCATTTCTAGTTCATAATAGTTTGAATTTCAACGGCCTGGCTATTAGAAGTGTTGAAATACCGTTACTTGTGTGTAATCTTTTTTTTACTTTCAATATATTTGTATTCGATTAGAAGGTATCATACACAATTCTTTATTACATTGAATATTATTTATTAAAACTCTGAGGTTCTTATTTCATCCACATCAAATAATGGAATTTAAAGCAGGAAGTTTAGTTAGTCAACGGATCCTTAAATATAAAAAAAACTTGTTGCAAATAGGCGATATTGACAATTTTTTTTTATTTATTTATTTATTTATTTATTTATTTATTTATTTTTTTTATTTTATTTTTTTTTTTTTTTTTTTTTTTTTTTTTTTTTTTTTTTTTTTTTTTTTTTTTTTTTTTTTTTTTTTTTTGTACGAAGATCAGTGAACTTGCAGATCGAAAAGCTGGGGGTACAGTATGTGACTAAAGACTGTGTTCGTTTTTTCTGATTTTCATTCATTGATTCTGAAAGTGCGGTGAGGTGTTGATTAGTATGTTTTTAATTTTTTTGTAATGATTTGGTTTTGTATGAAATGTATTGTCGGGTTGGTGAGTTTGTTTTAACACTGTTACCTCTTTATTGACAATCTTACGATATGTTTTGTTTTTTGTTTTGCAGGTAAGTGTCTTACGGAGCTGACCACACCCGATTTAATTATAGTCGGTGAGTAAGAAACTAATTAGACAAATGATAGCCCTCCTAAATGTCAGTCATTAAACAAAGTGTCCCGAACTTTGGTCCGGGGTTCATCTGTAGGATCCATTGGATCTTCGAGCTTGTCCTTTTTTTATTTTTAGGCATTGTTTTTCTACATAAATTGTAGTTAAACATAGATGTACTCATTCAAATAGAAAATACAACGCTATTGAGTATACTACTTTTTCGTTGTTAGTATTTTTAAATAACTTCGTTTGATTATTAATAAAGAACGGACAAGAAAGTAAATACATAGCAAGTCATTATGTAGATTTGTTTATAGGTTTAGAATCTCCACACTTTCTCAAAGCTTCTAAAGAATCTTTGGAGCGAGAACATTTGAGAAACTTTATCTTAAAGCAAAGTTTTTCTCTCTGCAAATAATGCCGCGCACTACCGATTCGTTTCACTACGTACACCACTTGTCCCGCCAGCCGAGCGAATTTCAACGCTGCCTTCGGAAACTCGCGTCGTCCGCGGGGTTTCTCGCGCACTCGACCGCGGCTGCGACGCCTGTGGCAAGCGCGCAGCCGAAACCTTAGTTTAATTGCGAGCGCCGCCTCCGCGTAAAGTTCTGTCCGAGTTTGGGAGCGGAGCGAACCACGCCCCCTCTCCCTCGCCCTCCTTATCCACCACCACTCCACCCCACCCCACCCTCTCGTACCCCGGGCGTGGCGTCACTCGGGGCTGCCCGACCACGGATAGCATCACTGTGCGACAGCGCCGTTTCTTGCGGAAGGCTCGTGTGAGGTTCGTCTCGCTGTGTGCGTGATTTGGAGGGGATTGATGATTCTGGTGGCGGGACTCGATGTAGTCTGGTATAAACAGCAGAGATTTGACGGACCAAACAAATATTTTGCATGTGTCAGCCTTTAACTCCCCTGCAACTTCCATGCATTTGTACAACAATCAAGAAGCATGTAGGTACTTCAAATACCTGTGTTTGTCTGCGTATTTATTTCCGAACACTGTCGGTGACGGCGTTCCAAAAGATGGAAAATACTTTAGGCGGTATCCCAATCTCACGATTGATGTAACAGAATGTGCCATTTCAATTGCTGGCGATTGTCATCGTTATTTTGGCAATATGGAACAGTGTAGCTACCCGCTTTCGTCTGATCGTCGTCTTCGATGGAATCTTTGTCTTCATTTCTACTGCCATACTTCTGAGTAACTGTTGGGGTACGTGAGAAAGTGTAATTGGATATAAATCCATACCATTCCCTCCCCCACCCCCAATGCCATATCTTTGCCTAACGAACGGTACTTCCTGCAATTTTAGGTCTCTTCCCTCTTTGAAGCACTTACACCCGTTCGAACACGTACGTGTTCGTCAGAGTTACTCTTGCTCCATTGTTTACATTTCCGCAAAATATCAAAATAGCTGGTCACTTTCTCCTGCGAGAAATTTGATATCGCAATGCGTTGCTCCGAGCTCCGCGAGCTCATCTGGTCGCTCATCACACTAGCAGCACATGTGTGAGCAGGTTCGAACGCGCGTGGCCGTGGGGACTCGTGGTTGGCCAAGAACGCGCAGCTGCTGCGCATATCGGGTTGTTCGAAGGAAAAAAATTGGTCCTCATCTGTAAACACTAGTACATAGAACAGTAATTGCGTTTGTGTAAATCCTGCCTACCGCTAGGAGAACACCTGTCGTAATATTTTTAACAATGCGGAGACTTTGAAACATTTTACCACTTTCTCCTGTTCCATCACTCCACTGCACTCATTAGGGTACTCTCTGAAAAATACTAATACCTATGAATTTCATATCTACTGATCTAACGTAAAGGCAATCACAATCTAATCGTGCTTGCAATTTTTTGTGTTGAAATATATATATTATATATATATTATATATATATATATATATATATATTATATATATATCATTATATTCATATACAATGCAGTTGGGTTTATATCCAGGAACGTCTTACATTTACAGAAATAAGTCGCGTAATAAAATTTACATATTTTAATTATTGTAATTAATGCATAGTGTTAATTTTAAGCAATTTGCAATGAGAAGTAACCACCGTATTTTTTCGTTGAAGTCAAGCTCATGACAACCATTTTGCCCGACTTCCTAATCAATAATGAGAGGTTGGACATTAAATATTGTTTATTGTCGACGTTTCGAAAATAGACATTTGCATTTTCTGGTGTTGCTAAATATCAGAATGGTGCCAGTACTGGGTAGTTCAGTAGCCTGCATTCTGAAGACATTGTCAACCATGGCAACTACACAAACCGCCGCTCGAACTGCCGTGAGCATTCATGGTATGAAGCAGTCGCTGCTAGATGAGTCGAGAGGGCGAATTGGTCCGCGTGTCGGGGTGCTGTGAGCGCGAGCATTGCATTGCGCCAGCGTGTGGGCAAGCGCGTTCGCGGCCGGGCGCCGCGCGGCTTGTGCCGTGCGGGAGCCGCGTGCCGGAGAGAGGAATGCGCGTGTGCGCGTCTCTCTACTCGGCGCACGACCCGCCCGGCGGGTGGTCGGCGTCCACGCGTGGGCGGCGCCCGCGTTGAGTGCGCAATATAGAGGGACTATGAGCCGTTTGTATGATTGGGTGTTAGTAAATTTCGGTGAATTTGTGAGTTCTGCGCCGGATACCCATTATGGTCTCCAGCGTGTCCAAATGACAAAAGCTTTTCAGTAAAATGTTTAATATGGTTAGTTATTTGGATGTGAGGGTTGGAATTCAATTCATTAGATGAGTGATTTGGAAAGTTGGAAGCGTCAAAAATGCGGTGTTGATGTTTTGTGTCGAGATATTATTAAATCGTTGAAGTTGATTCCACTATTTGAATGTAAACTTTTATAAATAACTTCAAAAATTTAGGAGAGCGTAGGCTTCCGCGGCCGGAGTCAGTATTTACTAGGCTGTCCGGGTGACGCCGCGTCCATGGCGAAGGTGCCGACCTTTCGGTCGCCATTCTGCAACCTTCCTCGCATTACGCCCTGAGGAAGGTCGCAGAATGGCGGCCGAAACGTCGGCACCTTCGCCATGGACGCGGTGTCACCCGGACAGCCTAGATTCAAAAATTTACGTATCGCAAATGTCACGTTCCACATCACGTAATGCGTGCAAAAATTATCTTATTTTTGGCCACAAACTTGTTTTCATCTTTCCTGCTTCAAGAGGTTTTTGTACTCTCGTGGAAGTCGTCCCCACAAAGAAAACAGCAAAACGACTGACAAAAGAAACCAATAACGGTCGCCGATGAAAAGATGAAGCCCCACCGATCAGAGACATCAGGTTAGTCTTACGAGAAAGGATATTCGTCTTTGCCGACAGTCTGTTGCGGGTATTCTAGTTTGTTTTTTGTCAGCCTAATTATTCATCGAAAACATACAATACAATATTCTAAGAAAATCCATCCTGAAATGACTGTTATTTCGTTTTGAGAGAGATGTTTTATGTTTTGTTATTATTGAATTATTCTGGGTCGCTTTTCAACTTATTGGTCATTAGCGACTCACGATATTCTCCGTGTCCCAGTCATATTTATCCCAGAGAGATGAACGTGTCTTTACTGCCCTTTCGGTTGCATTCCTTGGTAAAACAAGGTTATTAAGCTTTGAATTATGAACTGTGAGGTGATAGGATGATGATGGGGAAGGGGTGAAGGGGAAATCTCAATTTTGTTCATGCGTACTCAGGATTCGATCCTGCAGCCTCCTCGGCGGTGACAACGGCTATCGCAACCACCTGCGTCACCAGAACCGGCTTATTTATTATTATTATTATTATTATTATTATTACTATTATTATTATTATTATTATTGCTGCGCATTCGAAGTTCATTTATGATATGAATTATATGTTGTTTTTTCCTCATTCGACCAACTAGGAACCTGGTATCACATTCACGCCCGCGGCGGAGAAGGGAATACATACTACTCGTACTACCCATCACAAATAATGTGGTGGAATGTTGAGTCGTTCTCCGTGATTCTCACATTGACATGACTTCCGAATAAGATGGACTAATTCACACGCCCTTATGCGTATGGTAGGATTCCATTCTTCTTGGGACCATCAAAACGAGGTAGTTAGACACGCCCGCATTAACTGCTATCCAAGTTGTTTTGCGAGTGTATTGCTTCGATGAAAGGTTTTTTGCGATGTCTTGCCGTTTGTCGTCTGCCGTTCGCGAACTGAAATGCTCCTGCGCGCGACTGGCCCGCAGAGCACAAACGCGTCGCGGGCAGGCAGCCTGGCGCAGCGGCGACCAACCCCGGCTCATGCTGAGCTTCGGCTGGCCGTGCGCGCCGACCCCAGGAAGCACTGGATCCTTTCGGTCGGTGGAAGAGGAGCGAGCGCAGTTGTAGGATACAAGTTTTTGGCGAAAGATCGGCTGGCTGTGCAGATAGTGCATTGTGCTTAAGTAGTATTCTGAAATGGGGCATTTGAGGATTTGTAAGGAAAGTTAATTTCGGAGTTGCATGCTGAAGTTCTTATTCGATAAATATCTAGGTTTTAATGTCGATACTTACTCGATATTTTGGCAGGTTGGACTGCTTCAATCGGAGGTGTTATTCACCACATTTCATACGTCTCATATAGAACATTTTCTATGAAAGGTGGTGCCTACAACCTAAGATTGAACCATCCCAACCTGTCAAAATACTACGCAAAAAGGCAACCAAAGAAGAATATACTAAGGAACTTATTCGATGTTTAATAAAGACCTTCACTTCACTTTTCTAATATCTCTGTATACAAACAAAAGGTGGTTGTTATAAATAGGGGCAATAATAGGGGTAGTCTTATATATTACTAAAATTCTAAGCATTGCTTGTCGATTCAGAAGCCGTTCTTCCCACCGAACTTATTTCCGTTAATGTACAGACCAGTGTCCCAGTAAATGAGTTTCATCCCCCATACAAGGATGAGAAAGTTCTCCCCAGAGGAGACGGAGAAATAGGACTGGGAAGTGAGGGCGAGGGGAGAGGTCGGCGCCTGCCGGGCACCGTCCTTGTCCTTCGCCTTGCCCCGCCCCTGCCAAATTGATTCCCGAAGGCGCGTGGCGCCGGCGCCGGGGGAAATCCGCTCTCTAATTGCCGTGGGGCCCGCAGCGCCACCATCGCGCTCGCCCGTCTTCTCCGCCCCCGGCCTCCTCGGGCGACCGGCCGCCTCCGCGCCGCACTCTTAAGTACCTCCAGCCGTTTATAATTTTTTTCCCTGCCCCGCGCGCGCGGGGCGGCGCAGGCGGCTGCGGCGGTGACGGCTGCCTCCGCCCCGTCTCGAGCCGTGTCGCGTGCCGGGGCCGAAACGAGAGAAATCGCGGCAGGCAGTGCGGCGTGACGCGGAGCGGAGCAGCGGGAGGAAAGGCGGCGGCGGCGGCGGCGGAGCTCGGGCGCGGTCGGGGCGGCTCGGGCCCTTTCGGCGCCCCGCGGCCCGGGGCGCGGGGGCTGGCGGGGGCGAGGGGGCGGCGGGGCGGGGCTCCGCCGGGGGAGGGGCGGCGGCGACGCAGGGCGGCCGCTGCACGACTCGCGAGCCAGCCAGCGTCGAGGTCGGCGGGGCCGGCGCACGGTCTGACGAGGTAAGCTGCCGCCGTCGTCACGCGCCCTCGCCGGCCGCGCGGGGCCCGCGGCCGATGCCTCCCGCCGATTATTTTGAAACTGACCAATTATTTTTGGGCGCCGGCGAGGCGAGGCAGCGGGCGGGCTGGCGGGCCCCGGTGCGCCGCGCGGGCGAGTGCGTCCTGAGCAGTCGACCGTCGGCCGCCCGCTCGGCCGCCCGCCCTCCGCCGGACTCTACTCCGCGAGGCCAGTGCGGGCGGCGGTGGACTTAAGATGCGACTCGGCGTCGCTGCTCGCTGCTGCATGCCTCGTAGATTCATCGTGTCGTGTCCAAAGCTCCTGTGTGCGACTCTGGAATAGCGGGGTCTTGATGCCGTTCAACATTGCTCGTGTCCAGGAGGGGCACGTCGGCGTTGCGGAGTGTTGTGTCGTGAAATAAGTTCCTGGGTCTGTTCTGTGATGTGTTTTAGGGATTCATTTTTAGAGTTTGTGTTTATTTTGTGCAGGTTTTTGTTTCTTTTTCGTGAACTTTTACATCTTCCTCAGTACATCCATCTGATACTGGTTGCCGCAGACATTTGGTATTTGCCTGTCAGAGTTTGTCATAGAGTGGTGTTACCTTTTAGTTGATTAGTACAATTGTTGCGGATGCATGCTTTTCCGTTTTGGTCTTCAAACGTGTTTCCATGTTGCAACGTACCGTGAACTGAATGGATGTTTTGATATCTTCGTATATTACACTTCTTAGGGTGTACTGCTACGTCCTAGTTAACAGTAGTATCGTTTTCTGGGAGTATATTCGTTAGTTAATCAGTTATTTCACTTATATCTTCCCAGTGTGAAATACCTCAGTACATGCCATCAAGCATACATACAAATATACTTGCATACATCCACATAGTTGACTTCGTGCACGAGTATTCTTTTGGGCCTGTGGAGGAGCGCGTGGCGAGAGGCGCTTGGGGCCGCCGCCGCCGCAGCCCATGCGCGCAACCTCGTTCTGTCTTTTAGGGCTCGCGGAGATTCAAAGGCGGCACTCTGCCAGCGCGCGCCCGGCTCGGCCCGGCCCGCTCCGGCCCGGCTCGGCCCTTGCCTGCGTCCGCACGCTCTGCGCTGGCCGTTTGTTTTGGAGAGGGGCGCGAGCCGCGCTGTTTGTTTATCGCCCCCGCCTCTGCGCCCGCGTCTTTTGTGGAAAGGCCACCTTCAGCTTCGTGGTCCGACAGATTCTCATTGTCTCTTCTAGAACGGCTCCTTTGAATCGCGCTCGCTTCGTGATCGCGTATTCGGGCGGTTTTCCGCGATAAATCCGTTAGTGATCGTTTCGCGCTTATAGCGTATAAAGTTTCAACTGACACTCGTGCTAATCTTGTCCGTAAATACTCGCATTAATTTTCATTATGTTTTTTCCCCATGTTTATTACTATTTCCCCCTAAACTAGGAACTGATAGTTTAGTTGTTGACGAATCAATTTCGAGAGATTGGCTTTCATGAAAAGCATTTTGGAACGTCCGAATTATATGAATTTGTAAGCGTATATTTTCTTATTTATTGCTCAAAATATTATTCAAGAGGTTAATCTAGTTGCGAATCTACGATCCGCACAGCACGAAATAGCCTGTATTCCATAAGACATGCAGTAATGTGTTTCAATTTCGGAAGCCTCTTACGACGTCATTCTGATATGTCATATAAACTATTACTTGGCGCGGAACGTCACTTGTATCGTTACATTTTAAATTCTCACTTAATGCGAAGGGGTGTAATGATATTGTGGATTGCATTTTGTTGTTCAGCTCAAGTGACGGCGTTGCTTTGGTTCCTTTCATCACTCGATCATGGCAAACAGCGATTTGGGGTCGAATGAGATCACACATCCGCTTTATTCGAAACTCCGAATCCCCTTGCACAAAGCTGTTGAATCATTAACGGAAATCATGTAATGTAATCGAGTATCGTGTAATCGAAATCGTGTAGACATGAATTCGATTACATTTAAATAATTAATATTTCTATTTGTAACGTTTTAGCCACATTCAGTGAAATTACATTTATGAAGTTCGTAAAATCTCTCATTGATTCGACCACAATATTATATTAATATTTAAAATGACGATAATAAAGGTTTCATCTAAGTATTTTACGGGCAAAATGTTTCTCACTCAAGGGAACTGCCTCCGTACAGCTTAAACCTAGCACTAGCGCAGTGTAATTTCCGTAACATGTTACGAGGAAATTGTAGCTGTCGGTATTACCTACGTGCTGGCCTCCGCGGAGAGAGGAGGCGGCGCTGTTCTCCCCGAAGCGAGCTCGTTCATCAGCCGTCCTCATCTCCAGGCCTGCGCGGGCGCGGCGCCGCGACGCTATCGCGCCTTCTTTTGTGCGAGCGCGATGTATGCATGTATGCGAGGGCCACGAGGACCGGCGGCGCCCGCCCCCGCCCCCGCCCCCACCGCCGGGACCTTGCGGACCTTGGCACTGGGGCGCGTCTCCGCTGCCGCGCTATTTCTATATAAATTATTGAGGAGAGCAGCGCGCCGCGCCGCGCCGTCCGTCGCAGCCTCCGCCGCCGCGTTTGCCGAATTGTGTGTTCAAGGTCCGCGCTCCCACTGGCCGTCGGCGCTGGGCCCCGAATGGCTATGCGCTTGACGAATAGTCAGTCTCCCGTCTTTTCGCATTGTGCGCAGGGTGACGCGTTGATTTTACCTGAAGGTTTAATTGTTCTCGTGAACAGCATATTCAGACCTGTGGCGAAACTGCGGTGGATATTGAGATTATAGCGCTGGCCTTATAGGCTTGAGATGCTTGAAAGAAAATAATAGACTTGGGATGCAAAGCTGAGTTCCTAGGTCTAGAAATGCTGTTGGTTTGTTTGAACTCAGGTGGATTTTCAAATTCACAACGTCAGTCTTTGTTCCTAAGATTAATGTTGTTGTTTTTTCTTTCGACCTCATGTGTGATTATCCTCTGAGCTGACTTGCAGTGACCTCGAATGGAAATCGCCAGTCAACCCGTTTTGGGGGAGACACGGTACCTTTGGATAGAAACGCATCGTTAGAAAATCTACCACTCCTTTGAAGCAACTAGATAAAGCGAGACGGAACTGGGAACGCGGAGACATCGCTCGTCGACCCCCCCCCCTTGCTCCTCAAACAACAGCAGGGCTGCGCGCAAATTCCTGTGAATCTTCGCCTCGCCGTCCCCGGCGCGGGGCGCGGCGGCAAGCAGCTTAGCGGCGCCTCCTGCGTCGCGGAGGACGGCGCTCGCGCCGGCGGTGTTGCCGGTGCGCGAGAGGAAAAGCCCTTTCAAGTGCGCGACGCTCTCGAACCTTTCCGCTCGACGCGCGTTGCTTTAGCCCCCGCGCCCTTTCCTCGCCGCTTCGCGCGCTTCTGCCGCTGCCGTTGTGCTCGCTCCGGATCTCCCCGCCTGGCTCTCTTCGAGCCTCGGCGTCTCCTCCTCTTCCTCTTCTTGGTCGTTTTTGCCCTTTTCCCTCTGCACTTGATGGGAAGACATTAGTTAATTCAACGATTTTTCTACTCTTTTTTTTAATTATTGTACAGTTGACGCCTTTTCATTGTCACTGTAATGTCGTCGTTGACAACGGATGACTACATGAAATCCCTTATTTTAATGCCGATTCGTTCTCGCGCCTTCTGTTAGCCAAGCTTCTCTTTATATCCTGATTGTACGTGTATTTTTTTAATTTTTATTTCTATTTTTGTGTCTCTAATTTCATCTATCTTTTGCGGTGCAGATGTAATCCTTCTACTTAGATAATTGCTGGGTATTTTCCCTCGAAAGAATCGAAGTATTTCTCCTCTAAACCAGTTTAAAGCGAACCCTGGCTTTATCGGCTCAAGTTCCCCTCGGCAGCGCGTGTCAACGGTGGAGGGCCTTCGGGCACGCTCATCGAGAAGCGATAAGACCTATCGCTGGGCGGACTGTCGATATTTAATCGATCGCGATTATTACGCCCACCGTCTCGCGGCGGGCCCCGGCTAGCCGGCCCGCGGCCGCAATCGGGAATCGAATCCTGCATTGGATGCCTTCCTGCGGCTGTATTTATTGCGTAGGCCCCCTGCCATTGAAACCGTTGGGTATAATCCAATACCTCGGGGCCTCGTAATATCCAATTCGTAATTGATGGTATAAAATAATTGTGGGTTGTGATTGTGGTTGTATTCGAAATATATTGGTAGAAGCTTCAAGGGAGGAAATATAGATTTATAGAAATAGCCAATGTTCGTAATATGTGATTTGTGTTGTAGTGTTTGAATCGCGTAGGATGTCGAACAGAAAGGCGTGTCGAGGGAGTATTTTTTCATTATGTCGATGTTGGAAATATTGAGTTGCTGATTTTCTGGATAATTTTTCGTTGTTCAGTGTTGAAATTCTCTGAGCAGAGGGGTATTTTTGTTTTTTTGCTCTTAAATGTTTACGTATTTGAGCTTTGCTTTAATAAAAAGTAGATAATTCATATTTCTAAGGCTCGCATAGGCCTACATGTAATATCGCTCAAGACTCTTCATGCTTTTGAGTAGCCTCATGAAAACCGACCTATTATATTAATTAATACATTGCTAATTTATACTAATTGTTATATTACATCTACTCTTGTGAATGGTATGGTAACAATTTATTTCCATTCTGTGGCTTTTCTCACGTTTCTTACACACGTTGTGACCTCTTTGTAGTTGGCGTGTCTCTGGCCGTTGTAAGATGTAAGTGACGTTTACTTCTTAGCATCATCACACATTAAATATGGTAATAAATTGTACCAATAAGATTGCCTTAAACTTGCTAGGTAGTCACGTTATATTTTCAATTGGTTGAAATGAATTTGTGAATTTTTACTGGAACTTAACTATCAATCGCAGAGCCAGAGGATAGGCTTCAGGACAATTAGACCACTGACGTTTATCAGTGGCACGAGAAGTTTTGAAATTGTCGGAATCGGAAATGGTAGGAGTCTCGAATGATATTTTTTAGTTTTTCGCGAATGAATACATTTGTAGATTCGGAATGATGTATGTATTGTTTAGTGTAGAGCGTGTAGTTATAAAATAGGTTTTCTGAAACAGTCTCTTTTGTTATTGAAAAAAATGGAATTGTAGCATTGGAAAACAAATGCAGATTGATTGCAGGGATTAGTTGTGTGAAGTGAATACTTGTATCTCGGTGAAGTAGTGCTTGAGCGAAATTATGGTGGAAATACTTCGCTTAGCAGCAACCAGGCGCTGATTTGAACGTGGGCGTCGTGAAAGTCGGGAGACGGGCTGCGTTGAGCGGCCGGGGCGACGCCCCCTCCCCCCGGCGACGCGCACGCCGCTCGGGCGTTTTTGCCCGCGGGGCGACGCGCAGCCGCGTGTGCAGGCGGGGGCACGCCGCCGCGGGCCACGTGCCGCCAGCCTTCCGCGCGCC
>BOPP01000092.1:4123855-4135197 GCA_017312745.1 Gryllus bimaculatus
TCCGCCCACGCCCAGGCCCGCGCCCGTGCTCCCTCCCGCTGCGCGCCGCGCCGCACCGGGCTCTTCCACGAAGGCTGCGGCCGCCCTCCCACCTGCGCCACGCCACGCCACGCCCGCCTCCCTCAACCGGCGGAAACGCCTCAACCCCCCCCCTTCATACGAGGACAGTAGCCACTCGCTAATAGCAACATTAGAGGGCTTCAAATCCCGGCCACTCCAAGCGGGGTGGAGCATCTCCCGTGTCTTTGCATCTCACCATTGTTCCGACATCCGACATACATATCAGATCGATATCATCTCTCAATTAGGGCACTGATCCATCCGGGTGTAGCGGTAGGGTACTGAAATAAGGAATAGTACCAGCCAATATGGTAGCGATGAGCTCCTACTCAATTCCCGATTGGAGTCGTTCATTCGCTCATTAATAAACTGCCGTCTATTGATATAAACGTCCATCCTGCGTTGCACAACGCGATGCGAAATCGCATATTTTTGTGATTGAGTCCTTTCGTCTGCGTCGTCCTAACTGGATACTGTGTCGCGTCAGTTGTTTGTTTTGGAGCCGGGAAGTGTTTTGGAAAACCAGTGCTTCCCAGCCACTTCTCACCGCAGTGGTGTGTTCCCGCTCGCTTCATTGTCGGCGTCGGCGCAAGTGGCCGACGATATGAGGGAACGCGGACACCAGTCGGCGCGCGGGAAGTAAACAAACGGGGACGCGCCGGGATTTATTCGCGGGCGGGAGTGCCTAGGAAACCGGGGGGTTAGCGCCGACGGGATGCGGAACGACAAATAAAAAAGAGGCCGGCGGTGCGTGGGCCGCGGGCAGCTGGGCGCGGATGTAGCTCGCAGGGCCGGGAAGTCGGCCGCCGCGCCGGCGCGGAGATCGAGAAATTCGCGGGCTGCGTCATTACTCCGAAATTTACGACGGTCGTCCTGGATCGGAGCCGAGACGCGGCGTTCTCGTGATTTACACGCGTCGGCGACGTTTCGCTGCTCTTGGTCCCGCTTGATCTTTATGCTCTCGGCGACAGCGTTACTTGCCGATTTCCCTCATCGCCTCGCGTCCGGTGCGTCTGCGTAACTAGCGCGGTTTCTGCGGCGTGGGCGAGGAGCAGCCAGGTGTTGTCGTGTGGCGCCGACTCTTTCTCATCTTCATCGCTTTTCGTTGGATGCTTTATGCTTTTGATTAAGTTTTACGATGTGCTTGCGTGTCTTCTAACTGGTTCCTTCTTCGCTTGTAATATTCAGTATTGATGTGCGTAGTTGGTGAGATAGACCAAAAATGCAACTTATACGTTATTACAACACGTCTAATTTTATGTGCCTCTTGATGTTAGTTTAGTCTATGAACTGCTCTGCGGGATAATAGTTAATAGAGTGATGAGTGGTAAAGGGGGCATTTTAATTTTGCTGGTAGGAAAGGTTGCGACAGGAGATCGACATACTGAATGGCGCAATCTTACGAACTACATAAAATCACTTTTATCGCATACATATTTTTTAAACAGCAACTTATTTTCGTGTCATTTCAATTCACGTATTCAAATCAGTTAATTTTATTCTATATCAGTAGTAGCTGATGCGGTCAAACGGTCTAATGGTCGAACTTTTTTCAGTTTCACTTTTGTGAATAGCTATTAGCGCCATGTCTCATCTTTAGAACTACCTCAAAAAATTGGACTTTCAGCACGCTCTGTATTCCCTTGAAGTAAGCGGTTTTATTAGTGGCTTTCTAAAATAATTCTGGATTCCATTCAATTGTAACCTTATTGAGGGAAGTTTTAATCGTCGGTTTCGGACTCGACGTATATACTGCATCGAAGCCTTCAGAAATGGCAGTAACACGTGCGTAAATTACACCTCCCGAGAAAAACAAAAAACAAAAAAAAGCGCCTATCCAAACGTGTTTTTATTGCATCTATATATTGTTTCAATTCCACGTATCGAATTATGTTCCGTGATTATAAATGTATCGGGATTGGTCCTGCAACTAACTCACTTTTACCTTTGTGCGAAATTGCCGATCCCTTTCAATGCCTCAATTGAGTTGTAATAATAATAAAATAATTGGCAAGAAGTATTTTTTAAATTTATTTATGTTTGTATTTATTTTTCATTACTAATTTCAACACTTCCCTCGTTTGGAAACAACTGAGATTTCCTATTTGCACTCTCTTGTGAGATGTGTGCTGTCCTGTTGGCTAAAGATCCTGTAATTACTGAATGGGTGCAGCCAATGGGGTGGGTACGCTGTGCCGCGTAGAGATTTATGCAGTTGTGCCTCGCTTCACGTCCACCAGGATGGTTCTCCCTAATTCCCATGAAAGCTTTATCCGCGTGGGAACCGTCAATCGGGTGCAGGACGGGCGGGGGCAATTGGGAGGAAAGTGTCTGCATAAGAACTCTCACGATTGCGGTGGCGGTGGTCATCAAAGCGGCGTAATAATGGAAAGCTTGTTAACTCGTCTTAAGGGAGTCAATCATATTTCACCCTCAAGGCTGGAGATGGGAGGCAAGGAAGCGGCCCGGGGCGGGCGCGGTACCCCTCGACGGCACGCGACGCGGCTCGGGCTCGATATTCGACCTCCCCCCCCCCCGCTGCTACTTCCCTTCTTTTCAGCCTTGGGTTGACGTCCTCGACCACCGCGTCTCAGCTTTATCTTCATGCTTTGCATTTGACAGAGTCTGTTTAGGCAGTGAGGATCCATTGCTCATTTAGTATTAAATCACTATTAATTCATTATATAATATTAAGTGTTACACTCGACACGTAAGACTTTTGGCACGTTTTTTTGTTACTACAGCTGTACTAAAGTTTATGGACTTTGAAGTAATTGTAAACTGTTAATGGGTACAGGATTTTAAGAATACACATTGATTTGGTGTTGACCCTACAATTCATGTATTTTTTGAAAATTTGGAGGAAGTGTAAGAAGTCTCCTTGATTTGCGATCAACGTAGTCGCTTATTTGCTGCAGCTGCCATTCATAATGTGGACTCGCAACATCATATCGCCAAGAATGTCTGGGTGAAATCCCTGAAGCGCATGCCGACAAACACGTGACCACCTTTCGTGGTTGCGTGTTTGTCTACCTACACTTTCGCACTCTTTTACTCAGTTCCTGTTTTTGGTCACACACTAGACTCTTCCTCACGTCATAATCCTACCGTTCAGAAAACGTCACTTTGGAATTGTCGCCAGATAAGACGGGATATACAACTGGCTCGATTCCTTGTAGATCTGAAATATTCATCGTTCTTTTCGATCGTGGCCAGAGTCAAAATAATTGTGTCTACACTACGGAGATCTTTATTCAAAATACAGACTGAAATATTTCAGTGATAGTCCCCGATAGAGAGGAGTGTTTTTTTTTTCCAGTGTCTGTGTTATTGCGCTGAAAACATTGTCTAAATTTTAATCAAATCTTTGCAATGTCTCTAATTTCGCTCCCTTTCCGCGGATTGATGTAGAAAATAGAGAAGACTTTGTCTGGAAATCTTGAAGTTCTTTTCGCGCTTCAAATTTTTCGCAGAAGATACTTCTTCCGCATACGTCACCTACTGTTTCATCTGTTCTGTGACTAAATAAATCAAATCAAATTAAATCCTGTGAGCATCGTGCAGTTTAGACACGAATGTAATAGATGACTAGAAGAATTCCAAGACGGACGTCGTCCCGAATTTCTATCCAAACTTGTCTGTTCGATGTGTTCGTTCTCAGTGGCGTGTTCCCCCGCATTCGCGATGCGCTCCATGCCGTTTCTTCCTTTCCCTGGGCCTCTCCGCCCCTCGCGAAGTACGCCACCGCTCCGCGCCCGTCCGTTCTGCCCGCGTTCCCACTTCCCCTGCCCCCGCGCCCTTCGCCGCGCGGATCGGGCTGCCACGAGCAGAGCTCTGGGGCGCGTGGATATTTCAGCCCCACGTCCATTATCCCCGGCATTAATTACCACATATTCTTCTCGCTGGCGGCGCACATGTCCATTACAAAGTACGTTATTGCAACAATGCTTCGCTTGGCACAGCGTTTCATTCACGCGCTGTTAGAAAGGGCTCGGGGAGTGTATTTTCCTTCCATAACGCCCGATTCTATATGCCTGCTAATTTGTATAATGTATTCATTTTAATGAATGTCGAAATGTATTTTCCACCATATAATATCTTAGCTCATATTTCCGTCATGGACTTCACTAGATCTGTAATATTATTTTTGTGCTTTCCATCCAGGGTGCCATTTTCTCATTCATAGAGGATACCCTGGCGATTTTTGTATTGCAATTCTAGAATATTTCGGAAACCAATAGTATTAGTATTTTTAGGTTTTTCGTGGTGAATGGAGATAGATAATTTGCGAGACTTGTTTCCTCGAAAAGATTGCAAGTACCCTTTTAGCTTCCAGGTTTTGAATTGTAGACCTCTTGTCTTTACACGGTTGTTTCATTTAAGCGAGAAAAAAATACCGTTCGCGGCGAAAGTTTCCGTTTGCCTTTACGCGGTATTACTCTCACTTCAATATCCGCCGCCAGTCGCCTGGCGCGCGGCGGTGGCGCCGGGTGCAGCGCGGCTGGGAGGCCACGCCAACTCGGGCGCAGTTTTCCGCCCCCGGCGCGGCGCGGCGCCGGCGCCAGGTGCTCAGCCGCTCGATAGCGCTCCCTCCGCCGCCCCCGCCCCCACCTCGGTCGCCCCCGGCCCAACCTCCCTGCCTTTGGCGCACTCGCCGTTGCTCTCGAAAGTGCTAGGAACGGGTACTCACTAGCCACTCTTGCCCGTTCGGTTGACTCTTTGACAACTCTGGTTGTCGTTCTTTCCTCCGCGTTTAATCGCCGCTGACGGAAGTCCCTGCTCCTTAGACCCCGTCCGCCCGACCTTTCCATCCATCTTCGTTCCGCGTCCGCCACGGTTGCCTCCTTCCACCGTCGTGCGGTTTCCTGCGCTTGAGATTTCGCGCGGCACGGCGACGCGTGCGACGCTGTGGCGCTGGCGGGCGGGCGGCGCCGTTGTTTACACGGGCGCTTCCGGCAATAGGAGCGCGGCGCGAAGGATGGAGGGGCGCGAGGCTGATGATCACGCGGGAGCCGCGGCGCGCCCACGTGCCGCCCCCGGACACCCCCGGCCGCTATCGACCCACCGCCCGCGCCCGCGCCCCCATCGCCGTCCCAGCACGAGGTCGCCCGTTGCAGCCTTGAGGGAGCGTCCCCGCCAGGGTCAGCGGCTGCCTCGCTCGCGCTCTCTCTCTCTCTCTCTCTCTCTCTCTCTCTCTCTCTCTCGCCCGCGCCCTCGTGCGCCGTGCCCTAATCGCACCACTTTTCGGGGCGCCGCCGCCGCTGCCGCGCGCCGAGGTTTGCTTTCCGCTTTTTGGCTCCCCGAGGCTCTGCGTGGCGGACAGAGCCTGTTCATTTCGCCCGGCGCCTTTGTGCGAACGAGCCCCGCCGCGGCGGGCGCTCGGGGTGTCTTTATGTAAAAAAATTATCTCGCTGCTTAACGCTCTCCGCTCGGGAGCGCTTTTACCCATTTTGTGCATTCCTTTACTGAAGGATGTGTTCTGCAGTTGGAAGATTTAATTAATTTACATTTCACGTGAACCGATGTTTTAGGCTGAAGTAAACACATTCAAAGACCGAAACGTTTATTTCTGGAAAGCACACAGACTGAGCATTTAGAGCAGAAATGCGATGGTTGTGGAATGAAGTTTGAAAATACAGTATATGCGTGGAGCATAATGCCCCAAAACATGTCGTGTGCACTTCGTGAGGGCAAAGCGGGCGAGAGCGGATGCGAGCGATGCGAGATCTGATCGGGGTGGCGTCTCCGCGTGCGAGCGGGTGCGTCGCGCGCTCCCCCTCTGCCATTCGCCCATTCATCGCGTCCGCGGTCGATGGCGCGCGCCCCCGCGCTCAATGGCGGCGCCCGCCCACCGCCCCACGCACCTGCCCATCGCCCGTGCACGCGCCCGCCCCCTCCCGTCGAGCCACTCGCGAGGGCGTGCGCGCTCCGCTTCTTCTAGGCAGGATCATCGCAGACGCGAAAGACGTCCACGGCTGGTGTTTGCCCGAGGGTGGCTTTGAGAGGTACGGATCGAAGGACGCTGAAGTGAGGGATGGATCCCGTTTGTTTCCGGGCAAAGGTGGTTGATGTTTGCCCGGGTAGATGGAAAATCCTGGAATTTCGGCTCGTTTCCGAGGCGTTCGAATCCTGCGACGATCTGATGTTGTTGACACATGTTTTCGCTTATAGAATGTTCACTGTTTTCAGAAGATTTCCGGACTTACTATTAATACTGTTGTCATGTTCTTGTGAGTGCATCTTTAGATGGCAGAGTGGAACGTGAGGTAGAGTAGATAGCGGTGTTCGGAAATTAAACTGTCGTGTAACCCAGGCCATAATCTCAATCAGGGAGGTCATTGACATCTCCGAATTTTCCCCCCTGGGTGAAAGTTGTGTTGACAGCCTGAAATATTTGTCGCGTAGAAGTGCTGCCGCCTCCCTTGCACGACAGGAGTCGCTTGCAACCCTCGCTCGCCGCCCGCCGCGCCGCCCCCGCGCGCCAACGGTTCTCGGCCGCTGGGCGCCCCCACCCCCACCCGTCGCTCTCTGACGGCCGTCGGCAGGCGCGACCCGAAATTGGGTTACCCTCGAGGCAGGCCGGGCCGTGCGCAGCTGCCCTGCGGGAGCGATGGGCGACGGCAGGCGACGTGGCGCGGGAATGTACAGGGGCGTCCGTTAGCGCCGCGAGACGCTACCGCCGCCGCCCGCCCCGCCGCCGCGGTCGACCCCCTCGCCCCGGGCGGCGAAAGGCAGGGTGCGCGCTGTCACTCCCCCACCCCCACCCCCACCCCCCACACCCCTCCCCCGCTTCTGCCGGGCTCGTGAATGAAGGTCTAGGGGCCGAATTCATTGGGAGCACTCACATTAAGATTTTAAGTGGTAGATACAAACAGCCCTTATTCTCAAATGAGCGACCACTAGTTCTTATAAGAGAGGGCGCTTGCTCGCTTAACTGCTCATCATTTGGCATCCTTTTTGCTTTTACACCATGGAGAACGATGACACACATTTTCGTACTGCGAAAAAGTGCCTGAGAAACGTGAGCAATTCATTGGAAGAATGATCTCGAGAATGCACATGCTAGACTGGACGCTGTTCGTACGAAAAATATTGAGTGTGTATGTTCTATGACCACTCAGCTACGAAACAGCTGGTTAAAATGACACGTTGCCACGTTTCAAGTCACTTAAGAAAGCATTCAGACCACCTCCACGAGGAACGCCTGTAAAATACGGACTCCTATCAAGTACCACTTTAAGTTGAACAGTCTCGTCCCGTAAGTATTGACTATTAATTCAGTGCTAGGTGCATCAAGAAACTATATTTTCCTTTGTGATATTCGGATGAAAATATTTCCTGTGTGTTCACACAGAGAGATGAGCTAAATGTTTAAATGGAACAAAAGGAAAGCCGTGTGAAATGTCGAGTATTTTAATAACTGTTATTACTTTCGTGTTAGGAGTGCTGCGTTCAGTTCATTGTACTCGGCTAACTCAAATATTTGTAAAGGGACTCTCCGCTCATACTTGGGAAGATATTTCGAGGGCTATATTGAGTTCCATTTGTATTTCTTTGGCGTTTTTCTCTTCAATAGATTTTTTTCCACATACGATATGGTGTATCTCAAAAAAAGTGTCTGTATTTTGTCATGTCATGTAATCATATATTTATGAATATAATGCATGGTTTGATAAACTTTTCTTAAATAAGTGCCCATTGACATTTATTTTCTGTGACTGAATTCCTAGATTTTTGTCGTATTGTCTTTACTCTTGGATACATTTTTTTAATATTTTGCGTAGTCTCCGAATGATTTCGCAATATTTAGAGTGAAAATTAATGATATGTCGGTTCTCGTGATCCTTGGTCGCTTTGGTTGACAGGCTGAACAAATTTCGTTCGTGAAGGTACTAAACATCAAATCCATCAATTACTACTAGACTGAAAATGTTTTCTTGTTCAAAGATAATGTTTTAGTAGTCCATGTTTCATTTACTACTGTGTGGATATTAAATTTATCGGCAATATGTATAGCTTCTAATTCAATTTACTCCTCTTATCGATCCTGCTTTGATTTTTTTGCACTAGTGGAAACAATAATAATGCAGGTTCCATCTTTAGAAATGGTGAATGCACCGACCATTTGCAAATGCGATTACGTTAGAAGTATGCATTTTGGTAAAGTCATGATTATGTCTGAAATACCAAGCGTACCAATACTGTCGACGTGAAAGAATTATTAGAGGTTTACTGTCAGTCCTATTCAATACAAAAGCATAATAGTATGATCTGTATTGTTTCCCTCGGAAATACATTTATGCGGTCGTTCAGGTTGTATTAATGATGATAGCAAGCATGGCAATAACAATCATATTGCTTTATGTTGACCTGCGTCACATTGAAATGCTATTTTGCTGTACATCACAATTCCTGGGGATGCTTTTGCCTTTGTGCGCTGCGCCAGTGGCTGGCCGCGCTTTCTCGCTGGTGGGTCGGCGCGGCCCCTCTCGTGCGCAGGGAGTGCTCGCTCGGCCCCTCCCCTCCCCCTCCACCCCCTCTCCCGCCGCCAAGACGAGGCCCAGGTGGCGCTGTTTACTCCCCGCCCGCGCTACCTCCTCCTCTCCCCCGCTCTGCTGGCGCTCGGCGTGGCTCCGCCGCCCCCCCCTCCTCGTCCCTAGCTCCGTTCACATCCCAGCATCCCCGTTTCATCTCACCTGGACCCTTCTCTCGGCGACCATCTCATGGCAGTGCTCTCGCTGCTGCCTCGATCTTGGTGGATCTCTGTGTGTCGGTAGTTTCCGATAAATTTTACATATTCGCAACTTTCCGACTACGTCAACTCCTTTATCATTAAGTATTTTATGGTGAGGTTTTGCGATAATAATTCCGTATGTTTTCCCCCAATATGGATGTTCCCTAATGGGTTGTTTGAATTTGTCAGTTGAAACCTATCATTTCTTCTACTGATCGTAATCTCGATGAGTAACGCCTCGGATTCTTAATTTCTTTATGAGGTTCAATTCAACATAAATCCATAGAAAGAGTGATGTAGTTGCCGCAGAGACTTCTTTGCGTTATTTATTGGAGAAAAGGATTTTAAAACAGACAGGGGTAATGATGGAAGACTCCGACGCCCACGCCAAACGCTGAGTGAAGAGGACGTTCGCGAAACGGCGTAGGCTTCGGCTTCGTCGTCGGAAACGCGTAGGCGCGGAGAAGGCCGGAAGCAGCGAACAGCGAGGAGCGCGCTTTACTACTTACTGCTCAAGTTGTATAAAGAATGGACAAGAACAGGATGTTTTGGCCGAGCATCTGCGACATATCACCACATAAACGAGTAAACTACAGCATCCGACTTGTGTGAAAGTTTGTGTCGGAAGTCGCTCGTTAAAAATCTCCATGCATTCCGAATACCATTCCAAGCTATGAAAAGTGGTTGCCAAACGTTTTCTCTGCTTGTATCGCTTTTCACGTGGAAACGAAGAGTTTAGTCGCAACGTAGTGAATCTCATTAAATATGTGTGGATTATGTCCAGCAAGTGGAAATGAATTCAAGTTACTTTTTCGTGGATACATCACAATGATATATCTATTACTGCCACTTGACGTGATGCAGCAGAAATTGGTCTATACCGCTGAAAAATCAACCTCTTCATTCTTAAGAAGACAACGATACAAGATGGTAATTTGTTAACTTCATTTTTCTTATTATTCTTTGACTAATAGCGTAAGGATCGTTCAAGGAGTTCGTAAAGCTTGCGAATGAAGCATGTTCCTGAGTTCGCGTGTTCCATTCATCACCATCCTCTCCTGTAATCTCAGTCTACTTCCTCTTGTAATATCGTCTTCTTCCTTCCCATCTTCCTTGTAGCGTACTCCGGAGTTCTTCGCTCTCTGTCCTCCAGCTATTCACTGTGCCTCCGTTGCACCTTGGAGCGCTCCCAGCCAGCTTATTTCCTACGTGTCGCAGCTCAAGACGGTACAGTTCCCGGAACAAAGTGAAAGGAAGCAGATATGAGGCGCCCGTGTTATATTGGCTTCTGGTTCACCTTAGTGAACACGAAGGGGTTGTTGCTTGGATTCCGAGGAGTTCCTCGATCCTTTGAAACTTTAAGACGCCCGTTCGAAGATTTAAAAAGAAGTTACCTCATGTTTCAAGAAGGAACGCCATTGGAAATGTAGACAGCATCTAGATGATGTTGAAAACATGTGAAACATTTCAGTTTTGTAAATGAAGTAGTCTTTTATCTTTGGTAATTGAGCATTAAAAGTCGCCTCCTATTGCATATTCATTGTTACAGGGTGAATATAGCGTAATTAGATTTTTTACCAAAAGTTGTTCAGAATTTGAAAACTCTTTGAAGATTTAAATATGTTTCCAAAACAATCGTAACTAATTTTCTCTTTTCTCTACATTCATTGGATCGTTTTAGTGTTCCTTCGAATAATTTGGGTTGACTTCGACTGTTTTTTCTGATGAATGAATTCGGCGAATTCTTTCTATTTTGTTCCTGTGATTTGTGTAACGTCTGAATCATGTGTATTAGAATCATTATATTACAATATGTATTTTCCCACTTTTTAGAAGTACATGCATTTTACTTTAACGGAAACATCCATATCATGCGTATCTGCAAAGCTATATTCGTTTGGTTGAGAAACGTTAGAAATAGTTAGCACCTTTATTAATTCAAGATGATATCTTCGCTGTACAAATGAATATATCTCTACTAATTTTGGGACTTCGCTGGTTTTTGAAACGAAAGATTGAAACGATAACAAACTATCTGGCTCACTGGCTTTCTACCTATTTCCAAATGGCACGGCAGACGTTCATTTCGACCACCTCCTGGTTTTTTCCGCGCCCTGGCCTGTGTTGTCCGTCTGTCCGTCCATCCAGTCGGTCGTGAATCCTCCAGCAATTGCGACCCTTTCAAATAACACTCCTGAACGGCTTAGTATGCTCCTCTCTCCATCCCTTCTTCGTTTTACTTCCCTTCCCTTTCCTTCCCATCCCTTCCCTTTTTCGCTGTGAGATTTACGCGTCACCCTCTACTCTTTGCTCCATCCGTTCCTGCCCTTTCCGTCGGTCTCTCGCTAGTCGCCCCCGCGCCCATAACGTAATCACCGCGCGAGGGCGTAATTTTCCTGAAAAACGCCGCTCGCCTCCGCCTTCTCCCTTCCCCTCCCCGCCAACTCCCCACTTGCCATCTTCGTGAAATTTTGATCGTCAGATTTGTGGTCATCAATATTTCCCAATCTCTTAGACGAGCGGAGCCCGCTACACTCCACCCCGCCTC
>BOPP01000092.1:4150137-4164457 GCA_017312745.1 Gryllus bimaculatus
CCCAACGCACACAGGCAGAAGGCGCACCGGCGCGTGCAACGGGCTGGCGGGGGGGCGGGGGGGGGGGGGTAGTGGTGTGGTGTCGGGCGGAGCCGGGAAATAGGTGCGTGAGGTAGTGCGGGTGGCGCGCTCCCAGCCCGCCGCGCCGCGCCGCGCCGAGGGCTGGGAGGGGAGCGCCGGGAGACGCGTCCGGGCACGCTGCCAAGGCTGCAACCCCTGCCTGCTCCCCTTTCCGCCCCGCCCGGCCCGCTCCGCTGCTCGGCGGGTTGCGTCCCTCCCTCTCCGACAGGCGCGTGACTCACCCGACAGCCCTCCGCTCCCCAACCCCTTGGCCCCCACCCGTCGCCGCCTCCTTCGCATGAGGTTTGCCCGCTGCCAGATTTACCGACTACTCTCGCGGGAGTAAAGAGGTGTTTTTTGTTTGTTTTACAAGCCTCATGCTTCAAATTTTCCGCCATTGATTTTCGAGTGTGGGCGTGCAATCGCCGAGCAGGCGCCGTGGGGCTGTCTTGTCTTCGTTCATCCTTACCTCTCGCAGTCTGAAAATAAAGGCAGCATCTTGTGACAATCGCGAAATTCTCCGAGAAAATTTCGATACAACGTCCTCTACAAGTATTCACTCAAAGCACTCTTCTAAGGTGGATCAATGCCTTAATTAGCTTTTTGGCGTCTTCCTACTCATGAAATTGAGCATCTGTCGTCTTTAATACTAAAACACATTGAAAGCCTTCGAAACTCAAGCGTCTCATATTTCACGAATTAGCTTTAAGAAAGCCAGATTTCGAAATGCTCGCGAACTATTTCAATACGCCGTTTTCCGTAATGTTTTGGAGCCTTTTTACTTACCGCTCCCAACGTCACGCAAGGAACTTACTTACGCGATCGTTTACCGAGGAACGCTGTCTCTCTTAATTTATTTCTTCTTCCTGTAGATTCGCAAAACATTTGGGAGAGGGGGCGAGATTTCCCAACCGGTGTTCCCGTCTCAGACCGTTGCCGCAGCGGTGACGTCGTTCGGATTCTGAGTCGGGGGGCGCTTGTCGGTTCGCGGTGCGGCCGGGCCGGCGGCGCGCGCGGATTTATGGCGCTTCCGGGGAATAACGTACGACGGCGGCGGCGGAGGCGGCGGCCGGGCGGAAACGCGCGCGCTTCCTCGGGCATCGGCGGCGGCTGCGATCGGAGCGACCGCGATTGCTCCGATCGCCGATCGATGCTTGATCGATCACTCGCGAGGGCGACCCGCTTCGCCCGGCCGCTCGCTCGCCCGCTCGCTCGTTTCTCGAGAGAAGGGTCGCGAAAGAGCGGCGACCCTTCTCGATTGCGAGATGTTTCCTTCGCGAGCTGCCTTTTCAGGCTGCTCTCTTTTCGCGAGTGCGCGCTCTTGACCCGCTTCGCGCGTCATTTGGTCAGTGGGCTTACGGAAACCTTAGACTTCAGACTCGTCGTGATATTAGACGACCGTCTGGAAGATACAATATTCAAATCAGTTTTTATCTGCATCTGTTTTAGGTTTGTTGATTCTCTTTACCTAATAATAATAATAATAATAATAATAATAATAATAATAATAATATAATGGGAAACCAGTGCAATGTAAAATAAAATACATTCCTTTGTACTGTGTTTGAATTTGCTGTGGAGTAAAAAGTGCTTGTCGATGTGTTACTTCGAGATTCCTGTAAAAAGAGGTTCCCTACGCTTCACAAAGTTGTGTTCGGAAGAACGCTTCCTCCGTTGCCTTAAATAATGCGCACACGCTGGTCAGCTCTGGTCTCCCCGCACACTTCATCGTCAATTCGCCGACGCGCAGAGACGGGCAATACTGCGTGAGTTTCGTAAACGCCGTCAGTCTTTGAAACGGACCGAAACCCGAGTGCGTCTTGAAAGCTGCGCGCTCGCCCCCGTCGCCTGTGTGGCGCACGCCGCGACGCGGGGCAGGGAAGGATGGGTGGAGCGGGAGGGAGAGAAGGGATGGGTGGAGGGGGAGGGGAGACCGTGGGAGCGGGCTGGTTGGTGCTGGCGGCGCGTCCCAGACGCACGGCGCTGCGCGCGCCAGCAGCAGCGGCCGTGCGGGCTAAAGAATCGCTTCTTCCCTCCGCGGCGGACCGAGCGATACGCGAGGGCCGCCGCGGCCGCGCGCCGGCCGCCGCCGCCGTCAGTCGGTCGTCACTTTGGCTGCGGCTCCAGATCCCTTGGCTGCGGGTACTGTACCTGTCACGCCGCCGCCGCTGTGGGGTGAGCCCTGGGCTCCGGCCGCCTCGCCAGCAGCCAACTGCCCGCGTGCGAACTTCGCGGCTGCTGGAGCGCTGCAGTGGCAACCTAGCGATTGAGAAGAGCACACTTACTCACTTCACCTCTCTCTCTCGCTCGCTCTTTTTATTTCGTGCCATGTGCGGTGATGCAGTGCTGACGTGTTCGGCGGAGTGCTCTCGTGCCACGATTCGGAGTGAGTTGCAAGGTGCGATTCGATTCGCAGTTTAATCCCTTCTCTTTCTTTAATTTGTATTGCGTTTGCCCAATGGGAGGAATAGACTCTGTAGTTGGTGAAAACATTGTGATTAATTTCTCCCAAGGTGATGATCTCGTCGATCTCCGAGGGTGGGCACGTGTTTGTGTGTGTGCATATGCGCACGCCTATGTGTATGCATGCATGAGAATGAACGGACGAGTGGGAGCGAACGAGACAGTTTCGTCGTGCTCGTTTCCTTTCTTGTGAACTTACGGAGTTGGACGTCATGCCGCAACCGGCATGGCGGTGTGTGTTGTGCAAGCCAGTGGCGCGCTCGCTGACGGTGCCTGTGCTTTGCCGTGTTTCAGATCGTTTGCTGATGAGCGAGTAGCAGCCGCGGCCGCCCCGCGCCTTCCGCCCGCTTCTGCCTGCCAGTCAGCCAGCCAGCCGAACAGCCAGCCACTGCCGGGCCGCCTTGCCGGACAGTCGGATCGGTGACGTGGTGTGAATGGGATAACGGGGCCGTGGGTCTGGCAGTGTGTGTCGGGCCGCCGGCGCCGCGTCGCGCGTGGACGGGCGTGTGAGTCCACTTTCGCGTCCCGGCGTCCCTGCACAGGGGCCCGGGGAAGATGGCATGCGGACCGGGCAGCGCGCAGAGAGGCCGGTGAAGAGGACCAATGGTGAGGGCCGCAAGAAAATCAGATGATGCGCATCAGGATGATGGCGGCACAGCCGGGATGAGAGCAGGGCATTAGAAAGGTGGTTTGAGCAGATCCGGCGTGACAGGCTTTGGAACCGCAGGACACCCGCCCTACTGACTTAGCCGCGTCTCTCCTCTCCTCTCCTCCTCCTCCCCCTCTTATTCCCTCATTTCCTCTTGAATGGGAATGGGCGGTGTTTATTGTTTATTATTTATTATTATTATTATTATTATTATTATTATTATTATTATTATTAAAGTGGAAGACGTAAAGTTAGTAATCTCATTCCAAGACTTTCTGTATTATTCATATTTCACTTATTGAATTCATAAGTAATACATTTTTTAAGCAAATTGTTCCGAATTCACAACTTTACCAATTACTCAAAACTCCCTTGCCAATGTATTATATATGTGTGATGTTGAAAATTGATTAAAACGATGGCCGGGGAGGACACTGCTGTCTTCGTTGTAAACTTTCATGCTGTAAAAAGTACGGTGGTAATGTAATACGTATGGTTATTGATAATGTGATATTCAAAAGAAGACGGTTTGTTCGCGTCCGTTGGGTGAGGTATCTTAAAAAAAAACTGTATCCCAGTCTCATACTCGCTTCAGAGAAATAATTGCGTTTTTGAGTCGTGCTCGACGGCAGTCGATGCAGCGTATACTAGACCATACCGACCTATGTGACATGCGTGCCAAGTTACGTCGTATGCCGTCCCTGGCGCCCCTTCACATGCCGTCGGCGGCAGCGCACCTTCATTCCTTGTGCCAGCCCGGCCGACACAATTTGGCCTCGACTCATTGGACAATAGTCTCTATGCGTGTCCCTGTCGCTTCTCTGGGCCCACTGGCGATTGGAAGGGCTTCTCATCCCGCAGATGCGGGTAGTCCGTAAATATTAAGTAGAAAAGATAATTTTTCTTAATATTTGTAATGTGTCCATATTTTATTTGTTAACTTCTGTAGATGTTTTACATTGTAAACTTAATTATATCATTCTGTTTCTTTTGTTAATATCTTTGATGGAATATAGCCGACTATCTAGGTGGTTTAGAATAGAAGAAACTTTTTGTTTGCTTTTCTCGTATCTCGCATCCCTTGGAAAGGACGGTTGCCTCTTCTGCTGATTGCAATATTTTTCGCCACATATGCTAATATTAAATAGAGTAAAACTTAACATTCGTAATTATTATTTATCCTGAAGTAAATCTTTTGACGATTAAATGTTCGCCATCATTTAATTTAATGTACGCGGCATTACTAATATAGACAAATGAGTGTTATTAATCTCTGGGTGTTTAGTCATTTTTAAAGTTGTTTGCTACTTAAAAATGTGTACCAATTAATGCTTACTTTAAAAAACATATACTTGCGGGAATTTTGTGGTACAAAAACAGATGTTCACAATTCGCTAGTAGTGCTTGTTGAAGACCTTTTGCTGCAGCTTCGTGTGCTAACATCGATAAACATTTCTTAGGCCTGGTGCTTGTGCTTGTGCCAACTAGCCAAGTACTTACGTCGCCAGCATTCATCCATGTGCTTCCGTGTGTAATGTTCAGATTAACCGGTGGTCTGAACTTGTTGAACATATTTTTCTCGATCGACATGTTATATAACGTTTTAGCTCTTTGAACTTCATAAAAATAAAAGAAAGGGGGAAAAAACGGATGGTCTTCATATAGGTGATAGCCATTTGCTCGTAATTGTAAGTGCAATGGTGTATGAGTTTATTTGCTACGTTTGAAGTTGTCAAGTATGTTCAGAATTTAATGGAGAATCCTTCAAGTATGATAATTTAAGTACAAGATACCAGTGACCCTGCATTTTTACTTTCTAATTAATACATCCCTCCCTTAAAATCCTTTAATGTGTGTATTTGTGCTTCTAACCCGCTCGTCTAAATTGTATTTGTATTTTCGTGTACAGGTGACGTTCAACAAACGTAAGTTCGGCGTCATGAAAAAGGCGTACGAGCTGAGCGTGCTGTGCGACTGTGAAATCGCGCTCATCATCTTCAGCAGCTCAAACAAGCTCTACCAATATGCCAGTACAGACATGGACAAGGTGCTTCTCAAATACACAGAATATAATGAGCCTCATGAATCGCTCACCAATAAAAACATCATTGAGGTAAGAGTCAAACTCTTGACGTGGATGGACACACGTGTCTGTAAGCGACATCGACGTCCAAAAATATCGTAAATAAACTGCTGTTCTTCTTAATAAAAGACGAAAAGAATGTTGTGTGAGCATTTTTTTAATAGAAAAAGTAAGCATTAAAGTAATAAATACTAAAGTACACTTAATACAAGAAACCAAAGAGCGTGTATTTCCTTCTTACATTTAAATACTGCCAATCTAAAGTTGAGAATTCCTTACAAAATATTTGCGTAGATTATTTTCTTGATAGTACTGCAAGTAAATACAAATTCTTTGTTGTTGTTGTTGTTGTTTTTCTACATTTATGCAGGTTTTCTTTTCTAGGTGTTTAACCAATGTGTTTATTTCCATAGGCTCTGAACAAGAAGGAACACAAAAACGGAACATGCAGCCCCGACAGCCCAGAACCAGAAACAGACTACCAGTTGACTCCCCGCACCGAAGCAAAATACAGCAAGATCGATGAGGAATTTCAAATGATGCTGCAACGTAATCAACTCAATGGCAACCGAGTGAGTATATGTATACATTGCTCAATAAACCTTGGGAATTGGCATAAACCATGATACTAGTCGGGGGTAAGAGTATCTCGATTCGTTTAGTGTGTTTTAACTCGAATTCATTGAGCAAATTTAATTCAACTGGCATCAATACATTTTTTATACTTACCATTCTCTCCGTACTTCCTCACTACTAATGAATATTATACATTTTATTAATTTTGATAACCGATGATGGTAGGGGAAGAGACGTGGACGTTTGTTATCCTAATCCCTGAATCCCTGTAAGTATTCATGCACGATGTTTTGTGTACAATTTTGCTTTCCCAAGAACGAATAGGAATTCAAATTTCAATCTCGAAACAATCACGCAGTACGTATGTTGTTGCGTGTTTCGTTTTTAGTATTTGTTGTTGTTTTTCCCTCTCGTTAGACTCCTATCATCTCTCGGCACACTCGTAATGTTTTGGTAGTTATACATGGTGTTATAAAACAGTAATACAAGATAACAATTCGTATCAAAATGTTTATCTTCACTTAATGGGTTAGACATTCATAAGCGCTTAGATTCAGTGGACATTGTATACAAATAAAACGAGAAAATCATTGTTATGTACAATTGTCCAAGCAGGTTGTATTTCAATTTTTGCGGATAATTCAAACTTTTTAAGCGAGTTGCTAGTTTTTAATTTCTAGAAAATGTCTCGTTTGATTGGAAAACTTTTCCCGATGTAGAATCAGATACGATCTTGTTTTGAGGAAAATTGTGGAAAATACCGTGGAAATTCATAGTATCTCTGAATTTTTTTGGATTTATGTGTAAGGAACGGAGTGTGCTGCATATTTGTTGCCAAACGTGTACTTCTTACTCGATTTCTGTTACTTGTGAAGACTCGGCGCAAGAGCGAAATTGGAGAGGAGGTGAACATGGACTCAGGATGGCGGCGGCTCTGTCAGCAGGTGGCGATGAACCAGGCCAACTACACGATGCCCGTAACAGTGCCCGTGAACAGCGGCTACGGCGCCGACTCTTCGTTGCTGCAGTCCAGCCCCCAGATGCCACACACCAGCGTCTCCCCGCGGCCTTCCTCCTCGGATAACGACGCCGGTGAGCCTCCGCCGCTCGCTTCCTTGCGTGCGCCACGCCAATAAACCAAACATTTTCTCCTTTTCTTTCGTCATTGATACCTTTTAAACTAGTCTCTGATTCTGTCAACGATCACACTTTGTTTTATTCGCCATCGTCAATATATTTATGAGTATTTAACTACGGGTAATGTAGTGATACTTCTCCTTAATGTTAAGGTGTCTCCACGCAAAGGCTATTCGGCAAGTAGCGAGCGACCGCTTGCCGAATCCCAAATAGTGAGGATGGATCGCTTGCTATTTGCCGAGCGCCGATTCGGTAGCCGCCCCAAGCGCAGCGTGTCGGTCTTTTGGACCCATCGAACGAAGCGGGTTTTCGCCGAGCACGTCAGTTGCTTGGGATTGGGCGGGCAGTCGCTCCCTACTCGCCGATTGCGTGGAACCGCCTTCACGTGCAGTGCACGTGGCTTGTTAACGCTGCATTTTGTTGTTGTTAACATATCGGTTTGGTTGTTTTCCCCAATGTCAGCAGCCACTTAGGCGTTTGTTTCCCTTGCGCAGTGTACCCGTCCGGAGCCATGCTGGAGATGAGCAACGGGTACCCGAACTCATCTTCACCGCTGGGCGGGTCGCCCTCGCCGGGTCCCAGCCCGGTGATGGCAGCGGCCAAGTCGTCGTCCTCCTCCAAGCAGCACTCGCCGGGCGGCGGCGGCGGGGGCGGGGGCCGCTCCAACCTGCGTGTCGTCATCCCCCCGCCGCAGGGCCACGCGGTGGCCCCCTCGTCCTCCGCGGCCGGCGCCTCCGAGGAGGTAAGCCTCGCTCTCCTCTTCTCCTTATCATCTCCTTCCCTCTCTTCTGTGCCCATCTCTTTCTCTTTCTCCCCTTTGCTCTCATTCCCTCTCTTCTCTACCCACTGCTCTCCTTTTCCCCCCCATTGCTCTCTTTCCCTCTCTTCTCTACCCACTGCTCTCCTTTTCCCCCCCATTGCTCTCTTTCCCCTCTTTTCTCTGCCCTTTTCTCGCACTTTATTTATGCTCCTCCTACTGAACTGAATGGCATACAGACTACACCTGTTACTTTTCAATGTTTTAAAAATACTAGTGGTCTGTGATTATTCTTTTAGTTACATTATCCAACTATCTTTACAAGCTCCAGTGATTAATTTTGGTTATACGTATTCCTCCATTTCTTCTGCTGTAGTTTCATGTCATTCTTGTCTCAGGACATAATTAAATTTTATATTTTGAATATACTGAATGTGTGTCACACATCAACTTAAAAGAGACTGTTATTCTTTTCCTATTATATATATCTTTTTGAAAATGTACTCTCCAACAAGAATACATATTATTTTAGACACAGAATTTAATTGTTTAAGGCTTTAAATGGTTAAGGTTTAATGTGGCTGATTAAATGGTTTGAAGTAAAAACTCTCGTTCTTACAGTGTTGCTTTCTCTCTCTTTACAGTCAAGTCGGAGCGGGTCAGCGCTAAACACTCCAGTGGTGGCGCTGCAGACTCCGTCCATCCCCAGCCTCACTGGCTATCCTGCCATCTCCACCTTTGCAGGCCAGGACTTCGTTGTGGGTTCTGACATGGGCTTAGGGGCTCTAAACTGGAGCCATCAGTTGCCCTCCACCCTAACCCACCCCAGGTGAGTACAGTTCTTTGAGGAACTGCTGATATTTCAAAGGATAGAACTTTCAATAGAAAATATTACTTCTGTGCAAAAATTCCAAAGGAATTTTAAGCCTTCAGGATCTAGAAATCTGTCCAGGCATGTATTTTTAGTGAAACTGCTTTACAAACTTCTTTGACGTGTCAAGTGATATTTTCTTTTTTTCCAGTGGATTACCTCACCTGGCAGTGTCTAGCAGCACACCACCACCGTCCACATCTCCACTGCCAGTCAAGATCAAAAGTGAGCCAATCTCTCCTCCTCGTGGAGATGGAGGCGGGGGGAGTGGAAGTGGAGGGGGTCCACTCACACATGGCTTGGCTCACCTGCAAGCTGCTCATGGAGGTGGACACGGGGGTGGGGGTGGAGCACACACGCTCCCGCGACCTAGCTCTGCTGGACATCTCACTCCCACGCCAGGTGAGCCGGCTATGTTCCCCGCCGGCTTCGACCCCCACAGTACGCAACCCTTCTTGCTCTGTTCTGCTACCCACGCGCCATATGCGGCTCTTGGGGTTCTGGCTACTCATGTGACACTGGGTGGGTACTCGAGGCAAATGCCCTAATTATGATGGGTATTAATGTTAACCTTTTGTATGTTTTTTGTTCATTATCTGAACAATGGAAAATGAATTTTTCTTCTAATAAAGTCAAAATACATAATTTTTTAAAGGCATTGAATTTAAAGCACAAAGATGAGATTTTCTTGTAATTTTTATACTGTAGATTTTGTGCTTTGCCAGAAATTTATTTTCCATTATAATTTGAAATTTCGTTTTAATAATTGTATTTTGAATTTTGTTTGGAAATTAGGAAATTCACCAGTCTCTATCCTGCTATGAGTTATTACATTTTTTCTGTAATTCTGAAAATTTTACTTTGAAATCCTCTATTACAATTTTTGGAGATCTTTGAAACTGGTGACAAAATTTTTTCTACTTGTTATTTCCATTCATGTTCTGTATTACTTTATTCCCCATTGGAATTTGTGCCTCTTGGTCTTTGTGTCACATACCAGGACTGCAAGGCTTGCATGTCGCTGTGTGTGCTGTGACCATAACATCTATGTTTATTGTTCCATATCTAATGATTTATGTATTTCAGGAAGTGTAACTCCCACCAACCTGTCATCACCTAGTGACCCTCGACATAGTAGCAGCAGTGACTATGACAGTGGACCTCTACAGAAGCGACCCCGTCTGAACGAGGGTTGGGGAGCCACATAGTGGCTCTCAGCCTCACCACAACTTGCAGGCCACAGCTGCCGCTGACACAATGTGCCATCCAGTGTTGCCATGCTGTCTCAGCACACACCTGACTGACTTCAATATTTTCTACATGCAAAGAAGCAAGACATGATAGTCTTGCAAAGTGTTGTGCTCCATATGATGACCAGCTGCTGACGCAACCTGCCATTGCAATGTGGACTATTTAATTGTAGGTTCTGCATACCAGCACTTGGAACACCCTGAGCCGCAGGCATAGAGCAGGCACATCTTGACTGACTGCTGGCTGTTTCTCAGGAAAAGAAATTTTAAAATGTGCAATGATTAAGAGAAGTTTGTTATGAACAGTTTTGGGGGTTATTACCTTTTTGCTGATGACTTTTTGTGTTAGAATTGATGTACATTTGTGAATGTACTCTTGTCAGTTGAAAAGCATAGCTCTTCATTTAACCTTGGAGCTGTAGTTATAGTCACTTGTACTTAATGTCAGTCAATAATAATGCAGCTCGTGCCTGCTTGGTTTTCTCTACAGGGAAGTACAGCAGTTTTCAAGTCCACAAATGATCAATAAAGGGTGAGATAGATTTCTAATTATATGATTAGGACATTTGAGTAACTTTTTAGAAAGAAATTTTGGTGGGAGGAGACGTTTTTTTACTTGTTTGTTGTGTGCAGTGTTGCGTGACTACTGTGTAGCCCTCAGAAGAGACCTCTATTTTGCTAAGAGAGAGTGTGAACTTCCCCTTATAGCTGTGCTTTGTCTCACAACCTCCTGCTCTGTATATAGCGTACAGCCAGGTTTTACAGTGTCATAACTGCAATTGATATATCACAGTGCCGTGTTTTTTTAAAAAAAGATTAAAAAGATATGAAGAAAGTATATATATATATAGTTATGTAAAGTATAAGTACGTATATATACGGTATATATTTTCTGAAATCGTTATTAATTTCAACAACTTGCAATATGGTTTTGAATGTACTGTATGTACGTATATTAAGTTTTATGTTGCCATTTGCTAAGTTTTGGTGCTTGATCTTCGTAGGCGTAATGTTACAAGATTGCAGACAAGAGTCTTGTGTTACCAATACGTAAAGATGTTTTCTTCCCCACTTTGCCACATCACAGTAAATGACAAGCTCTCCAAGAAGGAGAGTTTAAATAACACATACATATATATATTCTGGATACTTTTTTATTGAGATGGAAGATTGTCATATCTAGCTCCACAGGATATGTAACTGGATGGAATGGCACAATCTTTGTAACTGTCCTAGTATGCAAAATATGATCTCGATGCCTGGTTGTTCTAAAGAATTGTAGTGCTAGAGCAACCATGCACCGAAAAAGGGTAAAAACCTACCAAGTGTTCACTGTTAGCCTTCTGAAGAGTTTATACTATATAGGTGAAAACTACCACTATATTTTATCTACTGCGTGCACCTTTCATGGGCAACATTCAACATTCACACATATTTATGCAGCCAGTACCACAAGTACTGGTGGCTGTCCAGATCGAGTCCTTCATATCTCCACGGTAGGATTGCCTTACTGCGAGTGCCTAAACGTTTGTGCTTGTACACCTGGGTACTGACCGACCGACCGACCGAACACAAAGTCAATTTTGCACAATACCTTGTGTTTGGGGCTGCAAATACAAATATTGAGTGGTGTTATACATGGAGTTAAGGAAAATAAATATATATATATATGATAGTTTACTGTTGTTTATAATGTCATATTATTGCTATTATTATTGTTGTATTAATGGTCTGTAAAATGTTCTAGATTCTTATTGACAAAGAACTTAAATAAAGTTCGCTACATATTTTCCACATATCCACAGACGTACAATCGAGGTGTGGCAAGTTTTTATAAATGAGTTGTATACAAATACAGTGTTGGTTGTATTGGAATTTAAAAGATGTGCTGTTAAATGTTATGTGACATTGCTGTTTCTGTGCTCGGCACACGGTCCCGGTACTGTGTTTGTTGTCATGGGGATGCTATGTGCCATGTTGAGACTTGCACTCTTCAATTGCAGCCCCAATGCTCTTGTTGCCCTTCCTTCTCTACACTCTGTGCCTTCACTTTCCTATTCCACCTAGACTTTCAACTGTACACGGCGAAAAGCAATCAAAATTACACAGTTTTTCTATAAAGCACAAGTACTAAAAAAGCATTAGTGAGAATGTTTTAAAAAGAATTAGATAAATCCAAAGTGAGATATTTATATAGATTATATTATATAACCTGCAGGGGTGCACAGTTTGTAAAGAGATAGATATATTTTGCTGTCGTCGTGACAACCACTCCGCTTGTAGAATGTTGCTTCTGTCTTCCATCGGTAGGGAGCTGATAGCCAACATGCTCATAGACTCACAAGCATGTCTGGTTTAAAATACTCATGTTGTTAAACGAGAAGAACATGTACTTAGTTATCTGATCTTGAAATATACCCAGAGTAATTCTAAAGGTTGTTGTAATCATTGGTTTTATACCTGCTAAAGAAGTGCAATATTATGTTAAAAGAAAATAAGTAAAATAGAAATATGATAGTCCAAATTGTTCCCCACTTGCTTGTAGTGTTGCCCCCTGTTTTTTTCGGGCCGTGTGAAATGTGTGGCAGCCAATTTGGTGTGGGGTGTTCTCGTGTACTCAACCCAGTCTGCCAACTGCAAGCGATGCAAATAAAGATTTGTATGTCAGAAGTTGTAAATGGCCTTTATTTCTTTCCTTGACCATATTCCTTCTATTATTGTTGATGAAATACCTAACTTTTCTATGTTTGTTGGAAAATGTATGTAATTATGACTTACGCATTAAGATTGTTTGTAAATATCACACAGTGTATTTGATATGTTGCACACATTTTTATTTTTCTTCTCTTTTTTTGTTTGTTGGAGTTCAAGATTCTCTAGTGTAAAAATAAATGTACTGTTAATTATACACATTGAGTTTCTATTTATAAAAGGATGAAAGAGTTGTGGAAATGTGCAAGTTGGTTTTCAAACTTTGAAAAGTAATCATGTAAAGGTGTACAGTGTAGGTCAGTGAAAATATTGATTTACTGTAGATTTATAGAACTTTTTTTCGGGTTTTTTATTTCAAATTTCCCTACAATATCGCTACTAAAACTTGTGTTGGACTAGCTAGTCCTTTTCCATGTGATATATGTTTTAACATTCTGATATTCATGTGTTGCTTTAAAAATTAGGCAACATTTACTAAATACATCTTTTTGAATGCATTAACTTACTTGAAACATCTTTGTTATTCTAATCCTATAGCAAGCAAATTTGAAAACATTATGATGAAAATTGATGTAGAACACAGTTATCTTGTGGTCACTTCATAAAATAGCATTCAATATGTGTGTGTATAATATGTATGTGTGTGTGTGTGTGTGTGCATTAATACAAAAAACAATGAGAATTGGTCGGATTTTCTATATATTTCAGCATCGAAATTGGAGGCAGGCCATTGGTGAAAGTGATGCCTTAATGCTGTAAAGACGGCCATGGCCGTAAATTAACACCATCTTGGGGAATGGTTGAAGCGCTCGTACGCTGTTTCGCGTAAGATTGTTACTATACGACGTGTGTCAACGCAAAGCTAATGAGCTGGGGCCCTGTGATTCATATTTTTAAATTGCCTTAACGTGTCACGAAACTCTTAGGTTGGAAACACATGGGCTCTCTAACGGACATCAAAAATGCGTCTGACGCAAGCTAGAAACGGATGGAGTATGTTAAAAGAGCGCTGTGCTCTGGTTGCCTGCCTGCCTTGTCCGTAAAAATACGGACGTTGCAATGTCAGTTGCGCGACGCTTGTCTGCCATTAGCCTTAAATGTAGACTTAACAATTAGCTGCGAAGATAAAAATATCATCCGTATCTATAATATTCTATTTTTATCTATTTTATCTATTTTTATTCGATTACTATGAAATTGGCTATATTCTTACATCCGTCGCGAATTTGCTGGACGATTCTGAACAATATTTTTCAAAGGGCCAGTAAAGAGAATATCAAACGAATGACATCGCTTCAAGTGAAACATGTAAAAACGAATAATAATCGTTGTTACACTATGCGCTTTAAGGGATCTACAAGGCCGGGGGGACTCGGTTCGACACCCGGCAAGTGCGAATCTGCGTTGTGCAGAGATGGAAATCAAAACAAAAATTGATTAATAGCTGTACGCATTTCTACATTCAACCACAGGAAAAAACGAAAATCATTTTTGATTAGTGGTAGTGGTAAAAAAACATCCAAAACTTGGAACTATAGCCCAAGTTACCAGCGAAACCGAGAAGTACGAAGTAGGTGTTCACAAGAGCTTATCTCACGAAAATTAATCGATGCAAATTTTAAGTATATTATGTTAAAGAATGTGAAAGAAATGTTAATAAATTCGAAGTCAAGAGTGGAAAAGAAAGAAATTCTGATAACACGGAAAGGAATGTTCTTAGGCGGAGGCGGCGTCCAGCGGTACCTTAAATTAATGGGGGGGG